>SCLF01020817.1:0-12577 GCA_004367975.1 Mesochordaeus erythrocephalus
TACCAAAAGTTCCGCTGTAGCCCATTCTGTATTTTTGACATTGAATGTTTTCTACCTGCAATGTTTAAATGCCTAAATTTTGGCTTACAAAAGTGGTCAAAATCTCACTTGGACAAGAAGCTCTGAGAGGGCAGATTTGGGATATATGTGTTTGATTATTTATTAAGGGTATGAGGCTTATTTTCTTCTCGAGCGTCTCAGCGGAAAAATCAATGAATAGTTTTTAATAAATAGTTTACCATAAGAAAGCTAAACTTCACCGTTCAAATGGTAGACATTTTATTAAAAACTATTAATTGATTTTCTAGTGAGATGATCGAGAAAGAAAATATACGACCGGACAATTTTTGTGACACCACTGTAACGCCTCTGCACCCTTTTGACTTACGACTCTCCGCTAATTATATTATAACTCGAGAATTATTTTTTTGTTTTCGATTAATGTCATCTTAATAAGACAAGAGAGTAAGTCTAGAAAACGAAACAGGGTAAACACAAATAATCTGAAAAATTATAATAATATAGGGATATCGTGACCGAATTCTGAGATTGAAAAAATTGAACCGAATTTCGCAATTATATTTAGCCCTATAATAGTACATGTATATTAGTGTGTAGACCAAAGTCATTCATATAGTATAATGTAGTCATTTTTTATGCATAAGTCTTGTAATAATGATAATTAACAATGAATTTTGTTTTCATCCACGACTCTCTATCAGCGCCCGTTTATACTCACTGTTGCCTCTACCCAAATACAAGGATGAACCACAATTGCTCGATTTATGATATAATAGAACGTACGTGAGGGGTTATATAAACTTGGCAGTAGTAAATAAACGTTTACACGAATTCAAAACAAAGAATATGAACGAAAAACGACTTCGACTGAATGGAGATTGGCCCAAACTGAGATTACAAAAACCTGCTCATCGACATCGCCATCAAAGTATCAAAGTCATCCTTCGATCTATTGAATCGATGCCGATAACTTGTGAAAATGAACAACTGCTATGTTTACTTAACTCGCTACTTCACTACAATTATACAAACTGAAAGATGACTTTATGTACGTAAATAAATTATTTGGTAATTAATGACGGCCGTGTTAATATTAGACCTCGAAATTATGTCATCCAAGTTATATTATGTTACGAGTATCCCACCACTGAAAATCGCTTCGGTGATTATTAATTCAAATTCAACCTGGCTCCATTGAACCAGTGAACTTGAAGATTATATTCAGTGGAGGAATTTCCGGTTTTTCGTTTTTTTTGCGTTCTTTCCTGTCCAAATATGCTGAAGAACATTCGGTTTACAAGTACTGCTCGATGTTTTCCTGGGTAAGACCCACTTGTCTGAAACTGTAAAAACAGAATAAAAAAAACACTAAATTTCGAATTCTGGAAACGGACTTAATTGAATCAATCTTCGTGACAAAAAAAAAGCCAAAACGGTGCCTGAGGTATTTAGATAAAAGTGTGCCTGCAAGATATCGCGAGATTGACAAGCATGAGCCAGAAATAGAATTTTACATAAATAGAACCTTTTTAGACTTGCAAAATTTTTGGTTCTAAAATTACTGAAGAACATGTCATATATTTAAAAAAACAAGAATTTATTTAAAAGTTATTTTTGACGATACCGGTTCTAATTCGTTTTGTTTTACATAAACCAATCCGTGAACAATTTTATTATGTGGTTTCGACGAGACTCTATCCCGTGTCGTCTGACAAAGGGCCGTTTCATTCAAAATCATACAGAATAACCACAAGTATCAGTTGGTTTGGTGAATATTAGGATAGGGTACATTGTTTAGCCATTATCCAGTTTTGTTTCCGTTTTTACGAAAATCCAGAACTAGCAATTGAAATGGTCCATGTACCCGCCTCTATGGCAGCTTTTAGAAGAGAACCCAACCGGAAGTGTGCTCTGGGGATACCGACAAAAAGTCCGGCGCTCTTCTTTTCCACCTCAAGACAAAACGGCATAATATTTCCGTTAAAAAATTGAACGAAGTAAGCAATGCTATCTGGCTATTTAACGGTGTTACATGGTTAATATTATTTGCCGATAAAGTCTGAAAAATCATCGTTTAACGCCTAGACACACGGAGTTTCTTTCAAATGCAATTTTCTCGGTCAAAAAATATGCATAGATACCCAAAACTAACAGTGTACCTAGTATAATAACACATATGTATTATAAAAAAATAATTCATTAATTATTTGATACCTATTCGTTAATAAACATTATTTTTGTATATCTCACTCATTTCCTCACAATTTCCTAACTGAACCCGTCGAACTGGAAACGAAAAAACATCTAAACTTCGAAAATCCTCTCACTATTGTGCCATTGATAACTTTTCGAAGCTACGTTTAAGGTTTTCAATCCGCGAAAATCCAAAGAAAATCTAAACAGAAATAAACAAAAATTTGTGAATATTTTAGACTGCGAGAAATTCGAGACTGCGTCAGTATGTACTCAATAAAATTGGTCTGTACAATGTAAGACCGTCATTTTGTCTGTATGCCAACAATAAAAAAAATATAATTGAAAATAAGTTCCTACAGCTAAAATGATTGGAGTTGTAGTCAGCAATCCGTTGGATTCCTGCAAAAAAAAATCGACACTTCTTCAGTATATATTTAATAAAAAATGTTCTGAACAACGTAAGACCGTCATTTTTCGTCTATATTGCCTGGATTTTCACCGAGTGGAGAAGACGCTTTTTGTCTGCGAAATTAGTTATACTGAACGTTTTTTGTCGGGACTTAGTTTATCTGAAAAGTATTTGAAAGCGCTGTAAAAACTTAAAATTTGAAATAGATACGTTGGTTCATTCTAGAGATATCTACGAGAGAAGAGCGTATCTTCAACATATTCGACTAAATAATTGTTTTAAAGTATCCACCTAGTTCTTGACTAATAATACAGTGGTTTTATTAGGCTTGATCAAAATGTAGAGCACGATTGAGAATGGTGTCGCTGTTAAGTAATTGATAACATCCTGATTGGATGGAAATAGGGAAGGTCCATCAGGTTTGAATTATTTTATCATATGAAGGGATGAGAAAATGATAAGCTTAATTATAAGATAAAATGTGACCTGAATTACAATATTAATAAAATAGTAAACGTTACTGATGACCAACAAATCTGTGTGACGTATTAGTTGTACAGCTGTACCATGGTACCTTACTACAAAGGCAGAAAAATCGAATCATGTGGAACCTCCACAAGACACGAAAAAGTACTAAAAACTGTGTGGAACTGATCAAAGTAAAACACCACGCCATAGTTAATATAAAATTTTCTGCTAGGAGAACTAGTTTTTCAGTATTTGTCGGATCTTCTGAGGGTTCCCACAGGATTGAATTTTTACTTCTTTCGTAACTAGTACTATGGTCCAGCTTTATAGCTCACACAGAAGGGTAACGCGGATATTTTTCTGACATCAGTAGAATTGTAATTCAAGTCAAATTTTATATTATAATTAATTTTATTAGTTGCTCATTTGTTGGTTTGATGAAATAATTTACTAAAAACTTTACTTAACTTTTCAATCAGTTTGTCTTCAATTACTTCAGACCGACGCCATTTTCAATGACGTACTTTAATCGGGGACTCAGAGGATGTACTTGTCCAAAATGTATATAAAATACATATCAACAAGTATATGTAATAACCAAAGACACCAAAATAAATGCAAGTAAATATCAACAACAAAATATGTCCCGGTCACATCCTTGTCACAGAATAAAATAAAATATATGGTTGTATTACAAATTCGAAAAATATGATTATAAAACAAGGAAATAATAGACACAGTGCGTAAACTGTTAATTTTAAGCATAGTTTGGAAGCCAAAATTAGAGAAAGATACCATTCTGGAAATTAAACTCGCACTGAGCATGCATACATTTGAATATTAAAATGTATTTAAAATCAAAATTGTTTTACCAATAAGCTAAGGGAAAACAAAATTACAAAATATTATAAAGGATATTCAGGATGTTCAGAATAAACAAGTTTAACACGTTCACACATGGCCTGACACGAAGGTAATATATATAGGTAAAATCTTCTTAAGCTTAGCGCCCGTTTGGCCTAGTCGGTTGCCCCAGGAAGGACTGGTCACAGAAACCACAGTAATTACCATATTTTTGTGTAAACATAGGTGTCACCTAAACATAGGTGTCAACCTAAACTACGCTCCCCTCCATACGTCTCTGTCCTCATATCTGATACAATGGATAAAATTTGTCTGACTGTACTACGTTCACCGTTCTCTAGTCTTGCTCTTCTTCTTATTCTCACCCTCCGCATCTGTCCGTATCGGATTCTCTTCTCAGCTGATATATAATTGAGGAATTTTAAATTATTAATATCAGTTGTGAGTAAGATAACAATAAAAACCAATCAAATTACAATGCCGTCTCGCAGAACGGAACTACAGAACTGTAGTAGTAACAGCTGGAGAAGCAGTGTAGTAGCGATGTAGACGGAAGCAGTAATACCAAAGTAAAGATGTCCGAGCAGCACCAGCGAACTGCAGCACATCAGTAGACCTGATCAGCAGCGCAACAGTAGCATCTTCAGTGCGCATAAAATACAAGGCAGCGACATCATTTCTCGTAGTAATTCTAGTGTGCTTTATGGTGACAACGAGGGCAATTTGGTAGACCAGCCAGGCGGATCCCCAAAGATAATTACAATCAAAGCCAGACATATGGTAGAACCCATGTCCCCTACTGAGTATGATAAAATAAAGAATCTAGTAATAGTGACAGAAACAATTGAAAGAGACAATTATAAGTCATCCTATATTGAGAAAAACCAAACAAGTACCTGAAGAACATAAATGTAAGCTACTAATTGATTACATAAGACACATGTGAACGAAACAAGACCAAAAACAACAGTAGCCACATACATTACTACAATCGGCTGCATTTCACATTCTGGTCGCAGTTGACATAATTACGGGTTATGTAATTGCAGCAAGAATAATTGGATCAACCATATCGCACAATGCCGCACAAAGCTCCACATATGATATTTGAAATCTTCGGCGTAGAAAATAATAGATTAACAATATATAAAAACTTTGCATGTTAAAAGAAGAAATCCTAATAAATCCGTGGTTACAAAATGCACACGTAGAGCCAGATAATTGAATAAGAAAAAGCTCTGAAATTAAATAGAAAATAAAGCTCAAAGTCACACAATGAAATCGCGCAAACCAGATGCCTAAGTTCCCTGATTAGGTCCAGATCACGCGATTCCGCCTGAAATTACAGTGTCTTTCGCAAAGAGCTAATTAAAAATGCTAGTTGTATACGAATTAATTTTGACCAAAATTAAAATGAAATGCTTTGCTTTTATTCTGATTTGTGCAGCCTGAGATATACTAGTCAATGATAGCGGTCATCCCATAGAAGAAAAATATAATGGATTCATCCGGTTCGACATTACGCTCAAATCAAACTGGAAAACAATACCTGACAACAAATGTGTAAACGACTGAATATGGTTAAGTACGATAAACTAAGTAGTAAATGACCACTGCAGCAGTGGTCCTTGAAGCAGGCATTAGCAAACGACTGTTAATCGAGCTGGCAAAAGAGATAACATCAGCAGATCAAGCACTTTATAATAATATATGCTCTCCGGCAAAGCAAATATAGTCCGGAATACTGGACTTGAGATCAATAAAACACAACTGTCTGTGGCCAATAATGGCTGGAAACGCAATAGGAGAAATCCCGTCCACAATGAAGTACAAAACCACTATGCACATTTGCATATAATACATGCCAACACATATCCGCAATCCTCTGGGTCATCGTTTTCAGCTCCCGATGAAGTGCGAAATAAAGGAAATTCCTATCCTAATATCGAGCTACCTATACTCTCATGAATATAATTACAATCCCTGTATACGATTTACAGAATGATAACAGGGTATGAAAATTAGATGGTGGTGAAATATGAAGACCAATTATAACTCATTTTATGAGTTCAATCAATGGTTTAGGAATAATACATAATAAATTAGGTTCATCCATATCTACGAAGTTTACCGTCGCGGAGAAAGCTACGATATTTAATCAGCCGGACTAATTCAATACCATACATGTAAGATCCAGAATTTAAGAGAAACATGCGATCAACAAATATAACCGAACTTAAATAAATCAATGTTCGATGACCTAAAGGATATATTAGACTTTTGGGATTTTATTCCCAAGGAAAGAACTCGGCGAGCAATAACAATCACTGGATTCATTTCAGGTGTTACATTCGCAATTAGATTTTGTGTCATTAACATATCTCTCATCGAAGATTCATGCCTAGGCAACCACGCGTACATGAAATGAGGAGTTTAATGAGTCCACTGAACATACGTTCTTCTAAATTTTAGCGATGGATCTAATAAATATTTATTCAGATTGTTCGACTCCAGATACGACTCCAAAACAATAATCATCAAAATAATTACCATACTTCTCGACACAACTATAATTCGAATGTTGTCATCCGGCTTCTGTCCAATTATATCCCAAAATCATAGACTTTTGTAATCTACTCACTAAAATGACCTTTAAAAAACGTAAATTGTACCCCCTGGGAGCATGGAAGCTGGTCGAACTAAATTGTGCTAGATTAACTAGACCCCTGGGCATCCAACAAAAGCATCTAAGATATGCTAAAATTATTTGTTTTCAAGCTATGGTCCTCGAATTTTTTTGGACAATGAGATTTTCTAGGTCCATAACTTTAAAACAAATAATCTGAGCATATTTTAGATGCTTGTATTGGATGTCCATGCGTCTAATTAATTTACCACAATTTAGTTCGGCCAGCTGCCATGCCCGCTGGGGTTACAATTTGCGTTCTTAAAAAAAGGTCATTTTATCGAGCAGACTACAACAATTCTATGCTTTTGGGATATCGCACGCAAAGAGTAAAAATAAAAGAAAGAAAAATCAATTAAATTAATTAACCATGATTATTTCCAACCTTTGTCGACGTGTTAAATTCGACGAGGTTATTAAGGGCACTATTGTATGCAAATATGCTATTGTGTAAGTGCATGATTTCACGAAAGTAATAGTCAAGTATTATTTAATGTAGTTTCTGAAAGTCAAGAACTCATATAAGCTACAATATATATATAAGACAAATACGCTTCGAAGTAAACTCCAAATTTTTCGAAGTTCAGAATTAGTTCAGTCCAAATTCGGAAGCTACATTAAAACATATGTGGCCAAGCTTTACATTGGTGAAACAAAGACACTCAAAGGTCTTACACAATTTAACAGATCGACGAACGCAGCTGATCGAAAATTGAAAATTTTGTATAATGGTTTCATATTTTTTAGAACATGGATTCTGACGTTAATGTTAATTGGGCTTATAAATTTGATAGCGCTAATAAAAGTGCTGTACTCATTGAAAATGAAGCCGAAGATACCTTCTGTCTTAGCTCCGGTGATGTATCAGATGGATAGCCGATTGAGCCATTATTATGGAAAATTCCTGTATTTAATGTTATTAGCCCAACCCATATGTACTTATTCTCGATAAATAAATGTGTGGCCCACTAATGGTCCTTGACAGATAAAAGCGTTCTTTAATTTAGGTATGCATATTCTTTTAAACGTTAATTACATCCCTTCTTTGATAAACTGATAATAAGCTTTACTACTAAAACTGATTTGAATATAGATAAAAAAGACTGTTAGGCAAGTCTGTTTTCTCAATATCTACGATCATAGAAATTTCGGAGTGGTAGGCGAGTCCTGGACATGGTACGTGATAAATAATTCACTGTTCACCAAATTACGAAGTATGTGGAGTTTCTCCAATTTAACGAAAAGTTACAATTTGGGTGTTTTTTCCAGCAACCATTAAGACCCTTAAATTCCGAGTAATTTTAGAAAGCCTTCAATTTTCCGGAAGCGGAGTCATTACGAGTAACTGTTTAGGTTTTGAACTGAGAGGTGAGTCCAATGCTCCCATTTGCTGCTCAGAATACAATTGGAATTTTGAACGCCCTAGATTTTTGTGCGCATCTTAATTTATTCATACCCAAACTGACCTTGTCATTTAGCGTTTCTAGGGTTTTAGAAATGATTTAATGTTTCCGGTAACTTTTGTGTCATTGTCAGAAATAATTACATCCGGGTACTTTTAGGCGCTACACAACCATGTCTTTAGCTCATATAACAACTCAGGCCCTACTAAGGCCCCCTCACTCGTAGGCGGGAGGAAACCAATCAGATCTACTCTTAATAGATTAGTTTCAGATTTCTCCATGGGTTCCCTTCTAGGTTTTAAATTTGGCTTGACCTTTCAACCAATGCGCAGCTCTTAACATAATCAAACAAAATTGTCTTGTATTAATTGTTTTTGTATTAGAAATCCCTGGGCGAAATGCCTCTAGTTCGTCCTATACCATTACTTTCTGTACAATTAGTCGTTTTATGTTGTCCAAAATAATTACTAAATTATCTTCCTCAATTTTTAACTTATTTCTATGCATACATATAAAACATAGAGTGGAAAACATAGAGTGGAAGTAGGACTCATCAAATAAAAAATCGGAAGGGTATGTTTCGATAAGGGAAGGCGTAGAGGACATGGTGTGGGAATAACAGGTAAATAGGGGAGAAAAGGCCAACTGGGAAGAGAAGATGAAGAAGAGGGACCAACCTAGGCGTGAGGGCAGAAGTAATACAAAACCATATGCCTGAAAAGAAAGGAGGAAAGGCGCAAAACAATCGAAAAAGACCAAAAGAAGACAAAAATTAAATTTTCTGTAATATTCTGCAAACCGAAGTCCCCAGCTAACTGTGTTCTATGAGGTAAATGGTACTTTAATAGAGACGGACATAGTTGGGGACTGTTCATTGGTCCCTTTAAGAACGAACAAATTTAGGGATCCCCAAAGAATTCGAAAATCTAATCCAAAGGTTCACTATATTAGGCGCTGATACCAAAAGAAATGAATAGTAAAAATATGCAGTATTACGCGTTTGTCAAGCATGACGTTAGAGACCCCTCAGCTTAGCTTAGCTGAGCGCGAAGTCCCCGGGAAATTTGCTGGCGTTTAAATATCGCGTGCACTGTACCCAGACATTAGTAAATATTACAGTAACACCAATAGTATTTAATATGTTACCATGGAAATGTACCTTAGTATATCGTATAAGTTGGCAGGAAAGCAAGCAGTAAATGTAGAAAAAGTGTGGTTGAGCCTAAACAACGAGGATTGAAAAAGAAGCAAACAAATAATATCCAATAAGAACGGAGCCCTACAACTGCTAGGTTTTATCTAATAATATAAAACTTGGAAAATACGAATATAGTCTAAAGTAAAATTGAACACTCGTCATTCTATCTAACCATACGGCATATCTGTTTTCTTTCCATCTGCTTTAACAGAAAAGGGACGTTGCTTTAAATTATCACAAGGAATGTCGTCTACGTTTCCCTAATTATTCACCAATCATACAGTAGTATGATTTTGCAGTTACATTTAAAAGTCCGAAAAAGTGTGTATGTGCACAAGATTGCGGACTCGGATGTGCGGACGTAGGCACTTGTATGTGCGAATCTGTACACCCGGATATGCGTACTCAGATGTGCACTCGGATGCGGCTTTTACTGCATCGTATGTTCGTTTATACAGTAATGTTGGAGAAATGGTCTGATCGCAGGCGGAATTTCCGTCTCTCCAATTCGTTTATGTCCTCGCAAGTGTTTGGAGCAAAGTACCACATACCGAGGACCCATATTATAATCTAGTCCTTGTAAATTAACTAAATGGGTTTACAGCAAGACATACTGATTACATTACTTCAATGGTATCTAATCGAGACACTGGGCAAGCCTATATATAGTCGAAACAGAATAAATAATAAATGGAGTTGCTAGGAAAGTCATAATTAAGCGAATAGTAGTTCGGTTTGTGTATTGTACTCCAATCGAACAGTTGGAAGGTCAATGAAATATTTCGCTTAGAAATGAGAAGGTTTGCGGACATTATTCGTCAGAAATATCCAGGAAAATGCATTTTATTGTTAGATAATGCTCTATGCCGTTTGTAAATGGTTAATTGACAGTGAATTGGAACGCAACACAATAATAGAAGTCGACGAAAGATAGCTTCTGGAAGTTTTGCAAAAATCTGGCATGGTATGGAAGCTACAGTTTGTGAAGCTGCTTTCAGAAAAACCTAAATTGAACATTCATGAATGCTCCGAATCAATCTGAACTACAATTTGACCATTCATGAATGCTCCGAATCAATCTGAACTACAATTTGACCAGAATCTATCCGATGAAAATAAAAATCTATGATTGATGCTAACGGGTTTCAATATTATTTCGCAAGGTACATTCACTAATTTGCATTCAAATCACTAATTGCATGTGTAGCATGCAATTCTTTTAAACGTTAATTACATCACTTCTTTGATAAACTGATAATGAGAATTACTGCTAAAACTGATTTGAATATAGATAAAAAAGAGTGTTAGGCAAGTCTGTTTTCTCAATATCTACGTTCATAGAAATTTCGGAGTGGTAGGCGAGTCCAGGACATTGTACGTGATAAATAATTCACTGTTCACCAAATTACGAAGTCAATTTTCCTTCAATTTTCCGAAAGCGGAGTCATTACGAATAACTGTTTCGGTTTTGAACCAGAAAGCTTAACTCGAAGTTTTGGAGAACTTTCAAATTATAATCCCTGCACCATCGCCTTATCCGATGCATTGATTTCGAAGAAAAAATAATATTTTCGTTTTTACCATAGATGAAGCAATCATCCATGTAGATGATCTGGGTTTCGAGGGACCCATGGAATCAGAAGCCAGAAACCAAAAATCAATTAGCAATCAACAAATTCCTACACGATTATAAAATCGGAAGAGTATGTTTCGATAAGGGAAGGCGTAGAGTGCATGTCGTGGGAATAACAGGTAAATAGGGGAGAAAAAGGCCAACTCGGAAGAAAAGATGAAGTAGAGGGACCAAACTAGGCGTGGGGGCAGAATAAATGCAAAACCAAAGCGAAAATCGAGCGAAGTCGAGCAGAAGACATGCTTAGTGAAAATGAAGACGGTAAAATGATGGGATGCTTCCGTCAACACCATTAGAAGACAGGGCGAGGAAGAAGGAATAACATAGGTCATGAAGGAGCAAGAATGGGAACAGGAAACCAACCAAAGAACGAGAACGAGAATGGGTTTTTGACAAAATTGCGGAAACATATGGAAGACGAAGGTACAACCTTCGAACCAGAAGAACATCCGGAGACATAACGTGTAACGAAAGCCGGAAAAGAACCCGAAGTCCCCAGCTAACTATGTTCTATGAGGTACATGGTACTCTAATAGAGACGGAGATAGTTGGGGACTGTTCATTTAGTGATCCAAAAAAATTCGAAAATCGAATCCAAAGGTTCTCTATATCAGGTTCACTATATTAGGCGCGGATGCCAAATGAAATTAATAGTAAAAATAGGCCGTTTTGCGTATTTTTCGAACATGACGTAAGAGACCCATGGGCACAGCTTTGCTGAGCGCGAAGTCCCCGGGCAATTTCCTGGTGTTTAAATATCGCGTGCACTGTACCCAGTCGTTAGTCAATATTACAGTAACACCAATAGTAGGTACCGTGTAAATGTACCTTAGTATATCGTAGAAACTGGCAGAAAAGCAAGCAGTAAATGTACAGAAAGTGTGGTTGCGCCTAAACAACAAAGATTGAAAAAGAAGCAAAAATAATATCCAATAAGAACGGAGCCCTACAATTGTCAGGTTTTATCTAATAATATATAACTTGGAAAATACGAATATAGTCTAAAGAAAAATGGAACACTCGTCATTCTATATAACCATACGACAGATCTGTTTTCTTTCCATTTGTTTTAACAGAAAAGGGGCTTTGCTTTAAATTATCACAAGGAATGTCGTCTACGTTTCCCTAATTATTCACCAATCATGCAGTAGTATGATTTTGCAATTACAAAAGTCCGAAAAAGTGTGTATGTGCACGAAGATGCGGACTCGGATGTGCATACGTACGCACTTGTATGTGCGGGTCTGAATACCCGGATATGCGTACTCAGATGTGAACTCGGATGCGGCTTTTATGGATTCCGTTATAAACTCACACTGCATCGTATGTGCGTGTATACAGTAATGTTGGAGAAATGGTCTGATCGCAGGCGGAATTTCCGTCTCTCCAACTCGTTTATGTCGTCGCAAGTGTTTGGAGCAAAGTACCACATACCGAGGACCCAGATTATAATCTAGACTTTGTAAATTAACTAAATGGGTTTACAGCATGACACACTGATTACATTACTTCAATGGTATCTAATCGAGACACTGGGCAAACCTATATATAGTCGAAACATAATAAATAAGAAATGGAGTTCCATGGAAAGTCATAATTAAGCGAATAGTAGTTCGGTTTGTGTATTGTACTCCAATCGAACAGTTGGATGGTCAATGAAATATTTCGCTTAGAAATGAGAAGGTTTGCGGACATTATT
>SCLF01020929.1:0-12577 GCA_004367975.1 Mesochordaeus erythrocephalus
GCGTGCCGAGTGACCGATTTATTAACTGTCCGACGACATACTGCAAAGCAGATCATTGATTATCCGAATGAAATAGCAACTATCAAGTGGGAATGATACTATCTTTCTTCCCCGACCTAACCAATCGTTGTATTGAGTTTTTGCCCTGTTCGAGGTTTATTTCATTCCCACGTTATCTGTGTTTCTAGTTTCATTCGTCATTGTTGATATGTGTCTTCTAGTGTGTTTAAGCATGCCCTCACTGATTTCTATCTTTTGTTCTGTTGCTTCTAGCTTCAGCGTAGTCAATAAAGGACGGTTGGTTGGATGGTTCATTGTTGTTGTGATTTTACTCAATATCACCCAATATCACTCAATATTACTCAATAACAGCCTGTGCATTATTCACAATAGTCTGGATTTCCTGACTCTGTGACTTCGTCAATATTTTCTCGTCGCTCATTAATATTATAACTTGGAAATTGTGGTATTCTCTTTGAAATTGGTTTTCTGGCATCCGCTGGTTAAGGATAAATGTGGATACAATTGCTTCCTTTAAAAATAGTATCCTTGTCTAATACATGATGCATTGTGGTTTGACGAACTACTAGAACTTCTGTTTGCTGACGAGTCCGATTAACTAGCAGATATTGGATTGGTCAAAAAGGGTATATATTATTTGGGTAAGCTTATCAAATGGGTTTATTGACTGAATATATTTACGCCTACTTCTTTCATCCATGTGCCTCCCGTTTAACTTTTTAACAAATGTATATTTTACCTGATTTTCCTGACTTCGTTGGTTATATATTGGCGAAGAGATCTGTAATAAATATTAATAAACTGACAAAACATAATTTTTATTTTCATCATGTATAATAAGATTTGTGATTTACTTAAATTTTTACCTGTTGAAAGTAACATGTTTTTACATTGGCTGACCCTAATATTGTGCGCATGTTTCAAAATGCGAGCTGCTCATTAGGGTTAGAATTACTTTATTCTACAAACAATAGTTTATCATATTGGTGATATTTTAGGTGACCAAACGTCCACTTTCCCCGGATACCTCTTCTCACGTCCTGTCCGGGGCGTCGGGTTTTTTCTATTAGTTATTAAAAAATCCGGCTTTTCGCAGGACCATTAGTCATAACGGCCTTGGCGCTTTAAATAGTACTCGAACTCTGATTAGTTGTCTTTCAGAATATTACCGACGGTCGCCTAGTCACGTGGTTGTATGATTACCTCAAAACGGATTCCGATTGGTCAAGGGGTAAAAGTTTCGCCACATTTTAAAATCTGTTATATGAAGACACACAATCGTTGCAGAGAAGAACGTGTTATTTAACCCCCTGGGAAAAATATGGAGAGATGTGGTTTTTCGACCACAAAAGTGGCTACAGTTTTTAATACTTAACCCCCAGGAGTTAGAATTTAAAATCAGTCATACAAAATTTATCTGTGATTCACTGCAACATTCTTTATTTTGAGAATTTCTCTTATTTTCTTCATATCCGTGTTTGAATGAAGTATATTTTCCGTGTTTTTAAATATTCTCTAATTTACGGCGCGGATGACAAGTTTGAGAACGGTCGTTCGAATTCTGATTTTGTCATCTGATTTTGTATACATACAATTGTTGCATTTGAACAACTACTCCATTGCCTAGAAAATTTCTGACCATTCACTTCTCGGGAATGGTTATGAATAATGGAGTATTTCTATTCGATGAATAATCAATACGGTTAGTTATATAGTGTAAAAAAGCGTCCTCGCGCGACTAATATTTTAAAAATATATATAGTTACGGAAATGTACCCAGACACGCCTGTCAAAACCACCCTCCCCTCCTTGGGGGTCTCGGGAGCAAGAGATCAGTCAACGATACTCAGTGGGTTTGATAGAGTTTTTTCTTGCGGTCCAGTATCTGTTCTCAGACTATCCAAAATCATACGGCGTCGTACAGTTAACCCCCTCTAAAGACAAAACGTGAGTCGAATATAGTTGACTTTGACCACCCTGAAATATAGTTTTAACGCAGTTGTTTCAAGTCGAATTTTTAGTTAACATAGTTTGCGATCTGGGCATGTCTCCTAAATCATAATTAAGTCTAAAAGTGAAAAAGTCGTCATTTTGTCACTTTTTGAAAAGTTGTACATTTTTGGTGATAACTGGGTCACGTGTTAAGAATTTGGGGTCGGTCCTTTGAGAAGAATTGAAGCTTGAGCCCTGACACGTTGAATTGACTTCCCCATGTGTGATAGAGTTTGGCTTCACGATCAAAGTTTTACATTACGCAAAGTGTGTACAATTGATTCCTCTCAAGTTGTGGTAATTTAAATTGTCATAATAGGGTTTTTTGGGGGTTAGCTGTACGAAGGCATCAATTTTGGACATTCAGAAAACAGATTAGGAACCGCAGGGAAAACCCCTGTCAAACCCACTAAGTCTTGTTAACCCGCATCTCTCATGTCCCCTCCGATTTCGAGTGTGAATTTCGAGTGTCAATCCTATGAGAAGAAATGTAGCTGACATCCGTTCGTGTCGGATGAGTCCAATTTTGTGGGAGATTGGACAAGTGGGCTTGTTCGACGCGTCATGACACCAGCTTCATAATTATCTAATTGGGAAGTTGATAATAACTAAGCCTTCTTTTCATCTTATTTTAAACTGCCACCCGTACTGTTACGTTGTATGCAGAATAAATACCCTAAATATGCATCTGCGCATCTACTGTAGGGAACTACTTTTTTGTACGTGTTATCAAATTATAATTCTAATGCCATAGACTGTTTTACTATACCCAATTCATCGACAAGGTCGTACAATTAATATCTAGAATATCTAGGCGGATTAAAACCCTAATCTCCTGACACAAGCAGAAACAAGCTACAGACATATCAAATTCAGGAAAATTCATAATATATAGTACCGTATTGCATGTGTACGGAATTAAACGCTAAAAACCCGAAAAATATTGAAAACAGGAAAAAGAGTTTTTCTATATGTGTAAGAATCGAATTATACACTTCTGCAGAGGTACCTAAACCGACCAGTCATTTCTATAAAAGTTATGAAAACCTAGAATAAGATGGAAAAAATAAAACCAAAAATCGATAGAGGTATCAGAGAAAACATCGAGTGTCCAGAATGGACACTGGCGATGAGATATAAATTTAGTTAGCTTTTCATACTTTCGGTATAAAACAACGTATAAATACGTACGACAAAAGATAAAAATCGGTCCTTACCGGTTAATTGAGATCAATTTGGACAAAAGGGAAGCCTTTTCGTTGAAATTGTTACTTAATTACCTCATGTGCGCGCAGCTGTTAGGAAACGAAAATGAACTAGAAAAACAGGAAAGGTGCGCATTTTGACAAACAACATGGCGTAAGAGACTCACGTCACGGACCGAAGCTGGCATGAAGTCGTCGGGAAAAAAACAGGCGTATTTATACTCAGCATTTACCTTACAAAATCATTCAGTATTTCGCTCAGATGTACCGTTATTGAATAATTTTGAACTTCTACAACAAAAAACCTAGTCAACTTTTCGACGGTAATTTTAGGATTTTTCATTTTAAGTTCACTTTTGGTTGTCTTTCTTTAAAACTTAGAGGCGTTTTTTCAAATTGTTGTACTACTTGCCCAATGCATCCAAAATTGACAGCATAAAATGACTTCCAGTTTTTGGCATTCCGACGACACAAACGCCATTTTCACTTGAGCCCATGTTTCTAATTACATCAAACTTTTCCATTCCAGCATCTATGTAATCGTGAGTACAAAAAACACAATCATCACGAACGAATAAGTATCCATCTTTAAAGGTTACCCAGAGCCTTTTAGAAAATTTAACAATCTAACGAACTAATATTGGGCCTCCATAAAGGTCTCTCTTGGCGACTTCATAGAAGTGTAGCCAGGTGAGGTGGCAGAGGGGAGCCGATTCATAGTATCAGTGTGGGGCATTTGGACTTCGGGATTTTCATTTTCGACCAGAATGTTGGAATGATATTTAATGATATACAGTGATGTTGGACAAATTGTCCGATTTGAATCGGCTAATTACGAGCCTTGGAAAATTACTGACATCTCGTCACGGGAGTCAGTTGACCAAATAAGTTCCAGCCAGGAACTGGAATTAACGCCATGGTTTCCCAACCACAAAAATGATCACCACCTCGCTCCCCCCTCTCTCTCTCCCTCGCCTGTACTTCTTGACAACATCCATGTACACCAACATAATCATTCAATTTATAAAATAAATATATTGACAACGAGAAACTCCTTTACGGCATACACATGTCAAGTAGCCACGCTAGTATCAAAACTGCCGCCGCCGTCAACTCCGCAGCAGTGACCAGCACCACCGACATCACCCTCATCAATATTAGGTGGACGAAACAAAGGTCATTTCATTGATCGCTAATCAATAGCGCGTCAACATTCGATTAATCGGTGGCATCAAACATACCAATGGTAACTAATGGTGTCTTAATTCAAGGTCCGTCTACGATCGGACCATTTCGCCAACATCACTGTGGGAGTGCACTTACCTTCCCTATAATATTCCTTATAAAACATGTTACTAACATACTAATATATATTCAATACCTTACAACTAAATGGCACTGCACAATTGTATTCGAAATAAATATCTAGAATTGTAAATACACCACTCTTATACTATGAGTGGTCTCACTCTCTATAATCTCACCTCAATACGGTTATATACAATGAAGTAGCCAGGTGAGACCTTTAAGGATATGAAAATGGAGAATAAGCATAAACCATAATAAAGCGCAGGGTAAAATTACTGGTATAAAATTATTACCATATCAAATATTAGCCGTTTATATTCGGTCTTCGCTTGGCCTCGCCAAAGAGGGGGCACAGCTTGAAAATTGGCGCAAGAGTTCTAAGAGCCTTAGAAGCGCTATATAATAATGTTGCATACTAATGTTCTTACAAATACCACAAGTTAAAATTGACAACATTGTCAGAGTACAAATCCCTAATGTATGTATATTTCGTTTGAAGCATACTGGGAAAATCTTAAGTTGATGAGAATGCAGCTTCTGTAGCTTTTTCCAAAATATGGTGCATACGGAACCAAATATTTTCCAAGTAGACATTGTTTACGTTGACTTTGTTTTCCGTCTTCTTAATCGGTCCTCGTCCGAGTTTCATTTTACCCCAGCATTGTATATCCCAAATCGACACTCAGTGGTCGTCTTCTGTAATTTGGTTGAGGCGGCAGTGGGCGGAGACGGGCGTTTACCGAGGCTCCTGGAAGAATACAAAACTAAAGATAAGTGAATTTATGTCCCGGTGCTTTACCCGATAAATATCGTTACTAATAATCATTATCAGAAGACTTATCACTTATTAAAATACATCCTTAGCACAAAATTTGACATCCGTTACTTTGTTTACAATTTATACCGTAACCAAAGTAGATATCTTCAAAGGAGAAAAACCGTTAGGTCGCTAAGGAACCGGGACATAAATTCACTTACCTTTATTTTTGTATTCTTCCAGGAGTCTCGGTAAAGGCCCGTCTACGCCCACTGCCGCCTCAACCAAATTACAGAAGACGTCCACTGAATGTCGATTTGGGATATATTATAAAAGGTACATTGCATTTTCGAACTTTGGGGAAACTTCCTTTGAGGAGTCTCTGTATAATAGGATTATCTACCTTATGTAGATTCATTTTTTATTCGATATGTCCAACTGACGTTAGTATTTCCGTTTAAATAGAACGTTATCAATCAATTGCGGCCTTTATCATATGTATTCAACTTAAGTTTATATAGTCAACGTTTAAGTCGAGAATAGTCGATTATTGATTATGTCAATGTTGGCATGGTACACGGAAGTACACTCGTAATACAGCAGTAGTTCAGGTTTGGCCTCTAGAGCCTCCGGCCATAACATTTTCTAGCACATTTGCCGCAAAACCAATTTCATATTTGTCACGGCGGAGGACAAAACATTCATTCTTTTCAATCTCAAGCCAAAACTAAGGAATATTCCCCGTTGAAATTTTGAACTAGCGAAGTGAAACTGTCAGGCTAATTAACTGTGTTAAAATTGAATTAATATTTCTTTCCAATAAAGTGTGAGAAGCCATAATATTACGGTGTCAGACGCGGAATTTCACGTTAATGCAATTTTATCATTAAAAAGAAGGATAGTGTAGCTAGTGCCGAGCAAGTTCTGGCTAATATTTCTGCTCGAAACCTGGTTCGCTCCAAAGCTGTCTGTTGTTTTCAATGTGTAAAAGCCACACTGGAAATATCGACATTGTTCCTGTGTATGTTCACTACAAAATGTTGTATACGAGTAAAAGTAATTAGTTTTTCCTACTAGAACAGTGTAGTAGCTAAATATTGGTGTAATTTGAACTAAAATGGAGGGCCTACAGCCAAGATAATTTAAGTTGAAGTTACCAAAGCGTTTGGATTTTAATCAAAACATCCAGATTGCTTGTATATATTGAATAAAAAATGTTATGAACGAGTTAACGGTGTTACAAAGGATAACTATTGGTATAATTTGAATTGAAATTGAGTCCTACAGCTCAGCTAATTAAAGTTGAAATTTTCGCCGAGGAGAGAATAAGTTTTTTGATCTGCCAAATTAGTTATATTGAAGTTTTTCATAGAAGGTTCTAGGTGGACACTTTTTCATAATAACATAAAACATGCGTATGTCTGGGTTATGGCTTAAAACTTGTGCGGGTTATGACGATATTATGGAGTTGGCCAATCGAAATCCTTCATTATGGGATTTGAAAAAAGAGAAGACGAAATAATAATTATTTTTGTAATAAATGCGTATCTTAATTACAAAGAATGTTAAATAATGTTACGTAATGTTATATAATGAATGACAGTGGTGGTAAATGGGAGACCGTATTATTTTATAAAATAGTATCCTTAAAGACAGGAGAGGATAGTGGCAAACTACGAACTAAGTTAGGATGTTACGTGATCTTAAGATCATCAATAGATATGTGGATAAATATTAATTATTCAATACCTACTTAACTGTGCACCGTGATGGATGATGACTACGGAAAGGAGAATCAATAGTCAGCTCAGAAAGCTTGTCAATAGGAAATAATCATGAATATGATATATTCTTAGTGACAATATTGAGGCAATGTATGCTAGATTAGAGCTACACCTCACTGACAGTTCGCTGGAGACGATTATATAATGAGTGATTACCTCATTCATCCTTGCTGATATGAGGGGATAGTGACAAATAAAGAGCTGAGTTGAGTGGGATTCTTATGGGTATTAGTCAAATTTAACCTGGTGTGAAGTGCAAAATTATGTTTTGTGCAATATAAGTGTGTTCCGCAATATATAATGTTGTCTTTTTTGGGTTCATATTGATCGATTTGGCTACCAAGACTACACGAGTTTAATAAATTTGTCGGTTTGTTTGAGTTATATGAGGACCCAGGGTTTTGATACTGATAAATAAGTCTGTCGGTTTACGTTAGTTCCTCTTTGTTAATATAGGTCTCTATATGTTTATATCAAATAGTATGAGGAGCCGACAAATTTCTGTTCATTCCGGGTAAGAATATGGTCATTATGTAGTGATGACCATATATACTTATATGGGTTTTCACAAAGTTATATAGGTCTATATGTGTTTTGTATGTGAAGTTAAGGCTGATATATTGTTTGATTTATGTTGGAATATATCGTAAAATTTGGCTATAATATACGGTCTTGTGGGTCTTTATCGGTCTGTATGTAAACATATGTAATGCTAAGGGTTAATATACTTACTGAATTATTGGGACTATATGGTTTAATTCTAACGTAAAATGGACTTATATGGGATTATATTAGTTTATATGGATTTATATTGGTTTATACGGTTTATATGTGGTTTGTATAGGAGGTCAAGTGTTGATACACCACTCTAAACATTAACGCGCCACATTGAGGTGAGAAAAAGCGACGCGTTAACGTTTAGTTGGCGCTTTAACGTTTATTCTGGCGCGTTAATGTTTAGTTTGGCGACAAATGAATTGACCGTTCTCATAACCTGAGCAGAAACAATTGTACGTTGTTCTATGGATTTTATGTGTGTTTTCATTTTGTATGGGTCGTTTAAGTTTATCTATTGATGGGAACATATGATCTTATTTCGATATAACATGGATTTTTATCGTTTTTATATGTCTAGGCGGGAAATTTATAGCATGTCTAATGTTGATAGATTGATTTGGATAACATATCGTTTAGTTTGGATTCAGTATGGGTTTTTATAGGTCTATATGGGATTTGAAACTGAATAAAGTAAAGATTGACGCCGGCAGAATAAAGAAGCTCGTGGAATTACGTTGTCCTACAAAGAAAGGAATTAATGTCTGTGTTAGCTTTATTTAATTTGTATAGGGAGCGAGTTCCTTATTACGCAAAACATACGTCTAGAGTGGATCAATTAGCTTATGAATTAATTCGAATTAAACGCTGTCTACTGTGGTTCGTTAAAATTCGAGAAATTTATAGGGCACATGGGTCTATCAATTCGAGTAGACAATAGATCAGTTTTTTTTTATTAAAAAAGTAATATTGAGACTACTTCTTTAAGAATGCTGTGAAACACCAGCAAAATCAGCTTCCATGTGGAGCATGTTAGTGGAGTCAAGAATCTTTCATATTGGCAGAATTGCTATCTCGTATGCAGTACTTACCTAAGAAGCATTTTTTCATTAGGAGTAAACAGTAAGAAACCCCTTTTAAATATACAAGTGATATCTGAACGTAATAATGATCAAAATATTTAGCCAATATTTACTACAGTAGTAAATAGTAGTTCGAATAAGAATAAGATGTTGGCCACTTTTGAATTAGAGAAGCCGATTGATAAACTCCATGAGATCTTATATCAGAGCATAACTATAGTTCAAACAATGCAAAGGAACTATTTTTGCAACCACTGATACAATTTCAGTTGAATCCCAAAGCATTCCATCACCACACTTTTAGCAATCATATATAGGCAAACGTACATAGGGCAAGAAGAACTATCGCCAATTTAGTCGTCTAAATTTTTGGATACTGGTGAAATACAAAAAAGTTTCATCATTTTGCCAGATGTAGAATAATAGAAAAGCTTATAGAAAGAAGCATAGAAGCCAAGTACATTTGTGTTCAAATTTGTTATAGATAAGGCCATGAATAATTCTTGATCGGAAACTATAAATCACATCATCTATAAGAGAAAGCGGACCTATGGTATAGCGCAGGTGATTTTGGGTAATAACGAGGCTAACCTAAATCCAAACGAATTAAATGGTTTCTTTGAAACTTTTGATATACTCCGTAGAAATTCTTCTGTTATGAACAGTAGGGGACATTAACCATGTGAGCTAGTCCACATTTATCAGCCACCCGAAGAAAATTTAGCTTTGTTTCTAAACTTAATATGTTTCCAATTACATAAGATAAGACCATCATTTAGCCATGTACAACTGGAGTCATTGTTTAATATATAGACGGTGCCGATGCGATAATTGTGAGATATATACAATAAAATACGAGCTGGAATTCATAAAAAAGTTTTTAAAAAGGTTTTTAATTCCTACTGAGTTAAATGATAAAGTCATGGACAACCCCTGTTGCAGGGATAGACGAAAACAAAGCGACTACTTCTGAGGAATCAGGCGTGCTCAAGGAGTCTCGGTTGAGTATTGAGAATACAGAGAATAGTATTCCAGAAACAAGGGTAAGTTCGGACAAAACGAGTATGAATCTATTGTATGAAAGACATCACGGAAGTCGTTGTCGTCAATCATTACAAGTTAACCCAATATACATTTTATTAAGTATTGCTTTTACAAATAAATTAGACCTTTGGGAACAAGTAGGAATTCTTGAAACTGCTGGATAAACGGTTTCACGGAAATCGCACTGACAATAAATTAAATAATAGCGAAAGTTTTCCTTTGTACATTTTGAGTGAATTACAGCGACTTGAAGATTCCAAAAATTCCATAAAATTCTGTTCAAAATTATTTTGAAACACCAGATGTGAATGACGTTGAACGGACTAAATCGCTGACCGAACTAAATCGTGCTAGATTAATTAGGCCCCTTTGCATACAGTAAAATAATTAAAAACATACGCCGATTATTTCAAATGTTCAAATGCTTAATATGGACAAAATTGAACTTGGGCGTCCTAAATTTTAGTTTGACGCACGTGTTTCGAGTCGAATTTTTGGTTAACATACTAAGGGATCATGGTATGTTTTATAAGTCATAACAAAATAGAAAAGTGAACATTTTCTGATTTTGTCACTTTTTGAACATTTGTACTTTAGGAATTATATTTGTTGGCAATAACTATTTTGAATAATGTGAATTTCGAGGTCCATAGATGCTTTTATTGGATTCCCAGGGCCTAATTAATCTAGCACTATTTAGTACGGTCAGCGACAATTAATGCTTTTTCAAAAAAAGGTTTTCTTATGACCTGTATTTAGGAGGGGTTAACTAAAAGACACCGTGTAATTTTGGAAATCGTTAGACCAGATTCGGAACCGTAAGAAAAAACTCTATCAGACACACTAAATCTCGCTAACCGATCTGTTCCCACTTCAAGGGATGGGGCGACTTTGTCAGTGGTGGCGTAGTGCTCCAAGTAATTCATTTTATATTTATGCAATTTGTTTCATGCAGTATGAAATGAAATAAAACTAAGATCTTTAACCAATAGATACATCATTTGCCGATCTGGGTTTTGTTTTTGTGAATTTATTGCAAACTAGACTTTGTCGATAGAAATATCCATCTCAATGCTCGCTGTTTGACTTTAGCCCGTGGTACTAAAATTTAAAATAATGATAAATATATTATAAGTGTCTGTGTGTGCGGTGATATAGCAAAGGAGTATAGTGCGTTGCGCGTTACTGAGGAGCTTTGAATGGCATTTCAAGTAAATTTTATGTTCATATGATTAATAGAAATAGCTTGGAATATTATTTCTGGGCTTTCTTTTGGATGACTACCGAACTTCGGGTTACCTGTATTTGTACAGCTATGATCATCTGTGTCTTACTCGGCTTAACTAACTATTTGAGAGATGAATTATTAATACAAAAGGTTCCATTTTAAATGAAAACTAAGGCTCAGAATCTTGAATCAAGGAAGGTGACTTTTAGAATATAATGCGCCTCAGTAGTTATAGTCGAGTAAGTTTAACTAATCACTATACAAGATTATATTTTAGCATATCATGGTTATAGTTACTGTAGATTGCTAACCCCTGGATCCCCTGAGCTGATATTGGGTCGAACTGACAGAGGCAACGGACAGAACATTAGTAAACATCTCCAAACTATACTAAACATATTTAATGTGCATCAAAGGACTACTGCAACTTAATAAAATGATAAAATATTAGCACGTCTTTTATTGGGCCCTTTTTTACAGTTTTAGATTTTAGTGAGATTTTTATTGTGTGGCGACTAATATTTGTTGCTCGGAATTTTTAGTTTTTCGGTCTAAATTAAGTGCACCTGTTTTATTTTAGTTTATTTTATCCTAATTTGTTAAAATACATGTGGCGGAGAAGGGCGTGCATATTAGCGCAAAACTGTACAGAGTTATATTTAAAAGATGAGATTCGATTGATAGTCGCTTATGGCTACAGCTCGTGAATCTGTTTTTAGATTTTTTATATTCGATAAAAAGCGGGTTATGGGCGAGCTACCTATCTTGCCAGAAGCGGCGAAAAAAAAGTGGTGCGTTAAGAGAAATTCGGCTACTTGACCATTAGACGTATGCTTTTGTGCTCCTAACTTGCATATAATGTTCGGTGCACTCTTAACATTCGACTCGAAACGACTGCGTAAAAACTAAAGTGTAGTGTAGGTCAAAGTCGATTTTCGAGGTCTAAAGCTTTAAACAAACAATCTGAGTATGCTTTTGATGATTTTGTTGGATGTTCTGGTGTCTACTTTAGTACAATTTAGTTAGATGAGCTGCCACGCCCTTATTAAACACGAACCCTTTTTTAAAATCTCAAAAACAAAAATGTGGTGCGTTAAGGTGAGCAGGTTGGGAGCAGAAAAAGTTATGAGTTAAGGTGGTCTTTGTGCGTTAATGTAGTGGTGCGTTAAGGTGGCACCTGGTGTAGTTTTAAGATAATATTTATTGTAGTAAAATCCTACTAGTAAATATAAAATAACCATTAGCATGCCATAATCTATAAGCATGCTACATTTTAAAACCAATTTTAAAACAGTGAATCGAGGGAGATCTTTGTTCAGCGATATTTTTGTGTAGTGATCAGAATGGTAAATTTAAAAATACGATCCTTATTTTGCAATTCTATTTAGTTATATCTCTCAGGCACCTTTTTGGCTAATTTATACCAGGGACCCTGTTATTAGCGTTTTTAAGGCCTTAGGCGTGGTTGAATGTTTGATTGACCCCCCATACCCCCTCCAAATGGACGCCGGATTGTTTGGGACTATTTTTAGACCGAAAGTACCACCGGAAGTGACAGCTGAAAACCGGAAGTTGGTTATTTTGAATCGCGAATCACACCA
>SCLF01021040.1:0-12573 GCA_004367975.1 Mesochordaeus erythrocephalus
CTAGGGGTTATGTATCAAAAACTGCAGCCATTTTCGTGGTGAAACGACCAATTAATGGTTGAAGTTGCTAAGAGGGTTAAGAATTGTTAGACAAATATAAAAATGCTCTAACAAATATTAGACTTACCACATTTGTGGTAACGGAGGGTTAACATCTACGTAGCGAAAATAGAGTACTCGGAGGGTTAACATCTACGTTTGCTAACTCTCGGTAAGATATTTTGGGTAGCTCCTTTAACCCGTACGATGCAAGTTCTAGATTTCAATCTTCGTGCTGTTGATTGAGGGTATAAGGGCTAGTTGAAAAGGAGAATTTCCGATATATTTACTAACATTTAAGCTGTTTTCGGTCACATTGAAGATAATTTCACACTACAGGTCGTCTCAGGCAACAATTTGGTGTGATTCACGATTCGAAAAAAAAATTCGTAAAAATTAGCCGTTTCTGAAAACCTCATTTTTGATGACGTAACAGCGGGTATCGCAAATGATAATGACTACAAGCAATTGAAATTGGTAGGCAACAGAGAAAAGGACCTCATGCCCTTAATAAATAACACACATAGATGTCTAGAGATGAACTAGTCAGTTTTGGGAGGATTCGTTTAAAACACACAAATTGCACGGGTGAATATAATTTCACATCAGAAAGATAACTACCTAACTAGGTAACAGTTTTTTCTACGACTCGATTATTTGTATTATTTATATGGTGGGTTGAATCCAAAAATGTAGTTTCCCGAAAGCTTTAAAATCGAATCGTAGTGTTGGTTCATCCGAGCTGATTATTTATATTAGGTATTTCGAGACTCATAATCGGAACAGTTAATAATGTAAATAACAACAAAACGTCATATAGGGTCATTTCAGCAATGTAAATATTTAACCAATATGTGTTCTAAAATGGCTTCAGCTGAGTACAAACGAAATAAGAAACAAATGATTCGCCGGGTCGAAATCGGGAAGATTAAGTAACAAACTGATGTGACTTAAAATAAAATATTAAAAAATGTCCGTCAAGTTGTCTAATGAATTTAGTATAGACCAGGTTTATCGATACTGAGCCAAATTGGCCAATCACTGGGTGTCAATTTTACATTTGGCGTGTCCTTGATTATTGTCAAATCGACCTACTTTCTAACGTGACGTCATCGTTGATTGTGAGTTATATTAGTTTATCACTTGACCTGTGTGCCGATATTAATTAACTATTCACCGTTACAATCGCCTTTTCTATTTAATTAAAGTGACGTAACTCGTTTTGAATACACGAATGGGTTAATTTTTAACTTACTGAAATGACCTGCGTTCGTGTCGGCGTCATACGTGACCGATTTCGAGCATCGAAATTGCTAATAGCTTAAACCAGCGATTAGGTTGATAACCACCACACCGTGAAGCCTGGGATCCCATGGGATTCGACCAACCACGAAAAATAAATAAATAACTATAACCAGTGATATGTTTACGGGGTAAGTGGAAAGAAATATTGTGACGGTTTGATTGTTTCTCTCAATTACTCGTTTAAGTCAGATTGGACAACACCTTAAGGTGTGTCTTGTTTGGCTTAATGGTTCGAGCGCCTTACGCGATACGAGGAGGTTGTGAGTTCGAGTCTCACGGTGGGACACAAGTTTTCGAGAGTTACCAGTATTTCGCCAGTATTTCACCAGTATTTCCGGTGATGCTACGGGTCCGATATGAAAGTACTCTGGCTGAAACTGTGTCTAAATGAAGTGGCGCATGGTCGTACGAGTTAGGTCACAGATCAATAAAACTTGTTTCCTATTAATTTAGTTCGATCCTTTCTGCACCTCACCCAACAGAATGGTGAGGAGGAAACGCCCACCTTGTGTTAACAAAACAGTTTTCCCACCTAATTCAACTACCGAAAAACCACCGGTTTTAACATTTTCTTTCGAAAAGTTTCTCATGTAATAAAGATGAAACAAAAATCACACATTTAATAATACAGTAATGATTGAAAATCGGTTAAAAAATAAAGTTCAATATTTGTTTTTATTTTTTAACCAAATTTTTTACTTTTACGCAAAACTTAAGTCGATTAAAGCAAGGGTTGTGACAAATAGAGCTTCTGTCATTCTTACATACAATTGGCGTTTTCGTCTCTTGGTCAAAGTTATCACTTTATAATATACATATCAGACTTAACATATTTAGAAGTCATTTTCATTCATTTTGGGGAATAGTGACCATATTTAAGCTTTTATTTTCGTCATCTATTTCCTAATATCCGCTTTAATTTCGTGATCATATAAAAAAAACTTTTCAAACATTGATTATTTAATGGTCTAGGATTCCAACCGATATACAATTTTCTATTCATATTTCCATTTGTGTTATACCTCGGAATAAAATATATTTATATACCACATTGTATACAATAGATACAATTGTATCTATGTATAATCCGAATGTGATAAATTGCTTTTAGGTCATCACTTCCATTTCTAGTGGTCGTAATCAGTACCAAAAATACATCGTCAACATGTTGAGCAAAATTATTTTCCCCAATTAAACCTTTGTGCATTTTACTATTTCAACCGGACATGATTTGACCTTTTATATATAATGTTAATTACTTATTTGTATTTGATAATGCATGCGTCCGAATTTAAGTATAATTCTCTAGTACGAATACGGTTAAAGGAAACGAGCAAGAACACTTTAGATGAATCTTCGTTCATTTATACCTTAGCCCGAGGCTTACGTAAGGTTTTAACCCTCTGCGTATTGGTTAACACTCCCCTATCGGCTATTATGGCATATCCTTTAAACTAATTTATATTTTCGTTAACGTTACGCGAAACATGAATACTTAGATCATTGAGGCTAGTTTTCTTTAATAAATCAGAGTTGACCAAATTTGGTAAATTCAATAATAAAATGTTGCGTTCTTTATACGTGATTGTTAAAATATTTCCAATTTCAAATATGTGTATCATTTGTGGAACTACTTGTGTTCACCGGTTATCAAACTATGTAACTCTACCGACTTAGTCTATATGATTTGCTTTTAAATACGGTTTAAATCCTAAAGTCGGTCTTACTCTTATTCTCAATTCATTAACAAGGCTGATAAATAATATCTAGAAAATCGCAGCAGGTTAAATGATTCATCCCTCATGCAATTCGTAACCGATTAAATCAATTTTTCAAAAGAACACAGCGCTAACAGGCTTAATGTTTATGACGGATAAAAATGGTTGGTCGATAAACAAATTAGGTTTTCAGCGGAAATTTTTGGCTTTCCATTTTAGGGTCACTTCTGGTTACAATTTTTGGCCGAAAGTTTACTCAGAATACCCATAATAGGCGTTTATGCGGTAATGCGGTAATGCTAATCAACGTCTTCATAAGTAAGGCACTTCTGTTTTAAATAGTAAAAAAGCACCTAACTTCACAAAAAACAATTTTTGGCCAAAAATTACGTAAATATTTTGTGGGAATTCGGGAGAGGCATTCTGACCAAGCTCAGCTTCGAACACCAGAAATTGGTCGATGGTCCACAAAGGGACCAAAGGTATCAGAGGAGTTAAGAAGTAATTTACTAAGACGTGCATTACCCTGATAATGCAGTGTGGAAACCTATTGTGTAAAACATTGAACCACGTCTAAGGCCTTAAAAACGGGCTCCATGGACAAAAATGTCCAAAATGTATCCTGTAGATATCTAGGCTTACATTCATTGCCCGTACCGCGCGGCACAATCGGCTTTGTTTAGGCTATATTCCAACTATAGCCCGACAACTAATCACAGCCTTATAATCCGCGTCTAGCGAGGAAGTAGTAAGCCTAAGTATTTTTATCAGAGCAAATTTAGCAAAATTAAAGGATATCGGACTATTAGCATAAGAGATGAGAGCGACTTCCTCGCTGAACGCCAATTATAAGCTCGTGATTAGTGGTCAGGCATTGGACTACAATCAGTATCCTAGCTGAGTAAGCAAATTTTTGAATCATCAGTGCATGTCCGTATTTCTGTTACCATGAACGATTCGTGACAGCCCGATAAATAATTCTACTCAAATTATTCCAGTACAATCACATCTTTGCTTCTTTCTTCTTGAAAGTACGACTGACGTCAAACTAAAATCCAAGGTGTCAGGTTTTTCTCCCAATCTGTTCGTATCGCACAGTATATCCTATATTTTGACCATAATTCCATTTTGAGACTTGGTTAGTTCCATCAATTCAGTTGTAAATAATAACTAGAGATAATTTAGACTGTATACTTGTTAAACATGATGTTAGGTCCTATTTTATTTACTAACTATTCATATAATTAATTATAGGATAAATTGAATATGAAGTTCAAGATTTTTTTTTAACCGGCGTGGACTTACCGCAAGCCATATAGTCATACCGATATTTGAATAGGCTTTTATCGCGCGTTAAGTGCAATGTGACATTTATCTCTTCAACGGTATTTAACTTGAACATAGGATGAAGGATTCGCCATAATTGAAATGCAACATAATTGAAATGAATAATTGAAATGCGAATTAACGTTTAGTCGGTGCGCTAATGTTTAGTCTGGTGCGTTAGTGTTTAATTTGGCAACAAATGAAAACTATGATTTTACATGCATATTTTTTGGTGCAGAGGTGGAAGGAGATGAGGCGCACAAGATGAGACAAAACTAAACTAATTCTGGTAATGGGTTCGATAGTTATAGCGGTGCGTTTAGAAAATGGTACGTTTTGACAAAAGACCAAAAAGTAGAAAAATAGGTGCGTTAAGGTTTAGTCGCGCTAACGTTTAGAGTGGCGAATAGATTAGTGAATTTTAGTTTACTGAATAACACTGCCAAAATCGAAATAATTTGCAGAATGCATTCTTCAATGATGCTGCTACACATCAGGGCTTTCAATTTCCATGCGGAACATATTATTGGTATACATTTATTATCTGACAATAATAAACTATTTTCTTTAGCATTCTAAACAACGTCTTTTAAATATAAATAAAGCTACGGTTAATAGTAGTGTACATAATAGTCGTACAGCTAATATTTGACGATTTTCACCACAATAATAATTAACGAGTCAGAACGCCAATTGAAAATATTTACAAATGATTGAATTAGTCCAGGTATAATCCAAACAATGTAAATAGTCTATTTTACAGATCCTAAACGAATTTTCAATAATTAAAGGTGTAACCTATACATATACGCAATGTGATCAATTAATATCCTGTCCAAAACATTACATAATGACGTTACTGAATACGAAACATAAGTATGAGTCGCCAAAAGGACCATAGCTAAGTGAAATATGTTTAGTACTTGGGTGTCTGAAAAATATAAAGAGGTTGTAGCCTTCTGCAATCAATGAGGCAGTTGTGACCCACCTAGGGCCGAAGCTTAGATTAATACACAAATGACAGCATTGAGACACCAACAATGCCTTTCCTGACTTTTGCAATTGATCTAACCAACTTTGGCAATGCCAAGTATACTTTGTGGCTGTTTGCACCATGACATATCTTATCGTCGTTAAATTGTTAAATGATTTCTCATCAAGGACAATCAAGTATCGATAAATTCAAAAGAGTTGAAGATTTTAACCGTATTTGGAATTTAACACAGCAAATAGTCAACTATGAACAGCAGAGTTAACTAGAATATATCAATCTTCGGATAATAATCTAGCAAGCTTTTTGAATTTAATTTTCTTTAAACTAAAGACTATGCAAATAAAAAGAGGAAAAAGGAAAATCTGGATTCAAAGGAATCATAGCGTGTACCAAATATTGTTTAGAGCAGAAATTATCATATTTGTTTTTATTTCCGAGTGAACGAAGTTAGAGTTCTCTTCATAGGAAAATGTTTGATTTAAAATACTCATGATTTTCATTGGGGTAGCACACTATCAAAACTTAGTGCATTGGAAACTAGTAGGGGTCTTTACAATTACAATAGAGAGTGAGGCACTATTTTTTAAATAGTACCTTTTTAAATTGAAGCTTCTCTTCATAAAAATGTGTGCTTCAGGGAAAGAAGTGAAAATTTGTTTACGTAAATATTCACTAAACACACAACGGCTTTCTTTTCGCCATATGTTGACACAATTTCAGGAATAAACAATTACTCCAGAAAAAACTTCCCTTCAAAAAATATTTTGACAAAAAAATGTATGTGGTGATTAATCCTGTAAAACCTGTCATGAATACTAACATACACAAAATAAATATTGATATATATGGAGCATACCATTTATTCGTATCACATTACTTAGCTCGGAGCTATTATATGATATCGTATATATTCCATCAAAACCTGCATTATATCACCAAATTAACCTTACTGGCAATATCCTAGCTGTAAATGTCAAGAAGAATGGTGAACAAGATGGTTTGAAAACAGCCGCCAAGCTTATAACGACGAGAGACGATTGGATTGCTCAACGCATCGATAACAAGGGAGACTTAATGAGCACCCGGAAACAAATAATTATCAATTTCGCAGAGAAATCTTCGATATTTGATAACAAAAAATAATCATACGTTTAGTAATGTGTATATAATGTACTCTAAAACTGTAAACAACGGATATTATTGCTCAAATCGACATTATCGTTTACCATTAATGGATGAGATTGAGTTGGTCGTAACAAAAATATTACAAAATATGTGAGCTCCAGATTCAATCAAATTTAGCATTTATAAAGGGAAAACGAGGATATCAAAATCTCAGTGTTAGTCTTTTGAACGACAAACTTATTCCCAACCGATATTCGACATGTAACAAGTTTATTCTGAATATACTTTCCAACGAATTCGAAAAATGTCCTGTTTTACTAAGAAACAACAAATTGGGAGGAGAAAAAACAATAATGCGGTGGTGGTGTGGTGTGGCAAATTCCGTTTAGTAATCACGTGAACTTTGACAAGTTGCTATTTCGGAGTCATATTAGGGCCTTCTCGCCAAACTTCTGTAGTCATGCCATTTATTACCTATTATTAAATTCACTAATGCTAGAGCAAGTACTAGTCATATTCGTTTTAGACGCTAGTAATCTTCACTCTTGACATTCAACACCTGTATTGTATAAGCTGTGAAAGTTTCTCTAGTCATTTACCAGTATAGACTAGTAAGTGTAGTACATGACTAGTGCCAACTCAACTCGGTGGCAGAACCACACCATCTAGTTAACCTTGGTTGGCCCACATTGTGCAACTACTGCCACGCACTCATGCCTATACAAACGACGGAATGGCTCTTAGAAACTCATCCTTACCAGAGTCTCATCAAGGTCTTATTAGAGCCAATAATTTCATAGGAATCGTATCTAGTCTTTGATAGCTTCCAGCTAGGATCACTTAGTGTTACCCAGATTTATATTAGAGATTATTCAAGTTCTATTTACATACAGATCATCACTAGACAATATGTCTTGCATTTACAGAGTACTTCTAGGTAACCGTAAGTGAAAGAGTTCCAGTAGCGACCAGTTAAAGTTCCAGTGACAACCAACTGGTGTTAATAGGAATACACTTAGATTAAACCCGAAGGCACTACCAAAGGTTAGAGAAAATTGAATACACCATCGAAGATAAGTATACTAAAATATTTATATTGGGTGAGTCCCCTTCTGTCGATCAAAGTACACCGCGAGCTCATAACGGAAAATAAATAAAGTTTACGTTTACTGCATGTTTTTGGTTCAAAGTTAAAACAATACATATCCATGCAATAAATATAAACCTTATTTATTTTTCGCTATGAATTCGCAATGTACTTTTATCGGCAGAAGGTGACTCACCCAATCTTGACATTTTAGTAGAATTACCTTCGATGTTATATTCATTTTTCCCTAACCTTCGGTAGTGTATCCGGTTGGATTGTGAAAGGAAAAAGTCAACCCACGTTTAACCGTCAATGTGTCACCTAACGACGAAGCGGTATTACGGTTTAATACTAAATAAATACGTTAGTTTAATAGTTATAGTAAGTTAGTTAGGGTAATACGATGGTTTAATACTAAAGCAACTTTATTGACAAATAATAAAATTATTAGTTTCGGGTAAATATTCGAGGGTTACCTTGGTTTTATAATTGGTTACCTTGGTTTGATCATTGAGTAATGAGGTTTGTGGTGGTCAATGAATTCGGAAGACTAAGGGCGCTCACTCGTTGCCTCTATTATTAGTATACCTTACTGTTTGAATCATTCTTGACTATTATGCCGTCTTGAAAAAAAATGTGGGATTTTTTAAAGATCAGGGGGTAGCCCTAGACTTTAGATAATCTGGTTCGAAAATTCGGATACAAACTGGAGATTATCTGCTTTAAGGATGATGACATCATCCCCACTGATCGACATAATCCAATAAGTAGGGACCTTTTTTAATTTTTTAGACGAAGTCTACTTCTTAGAAACTTTTTTTTGGCGTCCCGCTTTTTTCAACTTTGAAAACATATCCCGCTTTTTGAGAATTTCCATCTGGTTACCGTACTTTGTAGGCAAACGCCTACTGGAATTAAATGTAACCAAACTGATAGTTCTATTACAACAACTACGGGTTATAGTTCAACTACTAATATGTAAGTAGACTTATAACTTGTAAACAGAACAACTACCACCACTAATAAGTCGATTGTGTAACTAATTCTGAGCCATATAGAGAAAGGTTTTGGTCTTACAAAATATTCCTATAATACTTTGGAGACGCGATACATTAAAATTGACACTAAAATCGAATTCGCCAGCCCGAATTTAGTTTACAGATATGAACACGCAAACGCTCAGAAAATAGATTAGTCATCGGGTTCCCCTGGGAGTTAATATTAATAATTAAAGCTGTTAAATTATTGGTTTACACTCCGATGCCTTAAATCCATAAAGGTCTATACCGTATAATGTGGTAACCGAAATGGTCCTCTTTTTTATCTTTTTTTTTACTCGGTGGCCTTTATTTGCCATTTCGAATATTAAACAGTCGGCTATACCCTTATTCCTCTCGATTCGTCCCTATTCATTCTGTCATAAACATTTCATTTTATGATTTAACCCTCCACCTCGATTGAAATCTCTGACAGCCAGTTTGTCTTCAACAACGATATAATATAACATTTATACTACATCACATGTACTACATTCAAGATATACTACACATGTTGGTCACGTCTTATGAATTATACAAACGATGTATAATACGCGAACTTATCGCGAGATAAGGAGTCTTTACAAAGTTTATGACGTCACACACTAAATATTGGCACGATAGTTGAGATCTGTGACTCTAAAATATTTGCATGTGTCGTATACGTCATACGCACTATTGAAGATAAGAAGTGAAAGAGGTAGCGTATTGGGCGATTGTTTTTTTCTAGTTTTTGGGCACACAGCTGTGATGACGTCATAAAGCCGTGCGGAAGGATTGATCGTATGAGTACATTGTCAGGAAATAAATGGTGTATTGTAACCAACCCCACTTACACTCTTACTTTTGCTCTTCTCAATTTACTCCACTCTCCCTATCGCCCCGTCCATGATTCCCCTCTCTTTTATCCCGTTGAATATGACACGGCGAATATAATTCGAAATAAAGAAAGAGAAGCAACGAAGGGGGTATTTCTGTGTGGCACAGCGTGTCACAGAATGTGCCACTGCAATCTAAGAATACAACAGAGAATAAAGCGGGTATTGAAGAATTATAAAGAGTGAGCCCACGCTTTTCTAGCCTACGCAAACAATAGTAAAAATAGTAACAATGGTTTTTGTTAACCCCGTAGCAATATTCAATATCATCGCAATGATTTATTGGTCCGAATTATTGAATAAAATTAATGTCGATTATTCAGGAGGCGACTATCAGATGGGGTTTTTCACGAGCCAGCCAGGCACACGGACCCTGGACCGCGCGTTCCACTTCCGGTTGGGTCCAAGCTAATCAACGGACCATCGACTGCAAACGAAAAGAATGAAATTCCGGACTGGACGGTGAGTTTTTCGAGCTTAACAGTTTTCTTTTCTGAGCCTTAATTTTGAAAACTATTATGAAACTAAATAGTTTAGTCCCAAATTCTTGCCTATGTAGTTTTTTGTCGGGCTGCTTTCGGGCAGATTTTTCCTACACAAAGACATAAAGACACCCTAACTACATAGACCTCATAGACAAGCATAGCTTGTCTATTATTAATTTGTTTCTTATGAAAACAATTATGAGCTGCCCTAAGGTCTCCGGAAAGAAAACTACACCGGAAGAATTTAGGATATATAAACGGATGCAACCTTAAATGGAAAAAAGTTGGAAAAACCTTAACTCCTGTGCACCTTTTTTACACCTTACGTCTGTGTCTAAGACGCATACTCCGAAGTGGGAAATACAGTCTAGATATACCGTAGTTATAATTGGCAGTCGTATATTGTTTTCTCTAACCGTCTCTAGTAAATCCATGAATAGTTTTTAATGAAACGTTTAGGTTTGTAATGGTAAATTCAAACTGGCCATGTCTGCCCAATATCCCCGTTGGGTCCAAATGGTGGTAAAATGTGATTCGAGAAATATCGAGAAATACTATTCGATTTCCATCATTATTATAAGTACGCCTGTATCCGATTCAAAAAGCCAGATACTTACTTGTGAACATGTTAAAGGGAACTATTTGTACTTTTAATTAAAACAATATGTCGCTGTAACATGACATATGATGGGGCAAGGGTATGATTTACTTTGAAATACATAGTAAAATGTAAACGCGGATATACCCAACTCTTGATGATGATTTAGAATCGAAATTAACCGAAATTAATCGAAATTAATCGAAATTAATCGAAATTAATTGAAATTAATCGAAATTAATCGAAATTAATCGAAATTAATCGAAATTAATTGAAATTAATCGAAATTAACCAGAATGGTACTACATTAACATTTCCCGTAATGGTAGCCTTAACCCACGCAGCGAAATTGATTGTCAGTAATACAAATATATTGTACCGCAAGTACCTAACCAATAACAAATAAAGTAAGACCGCCCATTAACCCGCAAGCGGCACGGATAGATCTACCCTATGCTACAATGTGTTCCTGGTACGTTTGAATAGACCATTTCCTATATATTTACTAACATTCAAGCTGTTTTCAGTCAAATTAGGTTATTCTTGACCTTATCGACTATACTTACTACGGTATTATATCTACTTATGGGATTATTTGCAATATCAGCCTACGGAATCTATTATTATTGCGTATAACTATCGACCAGGCAAATTTGGGATTGATCTGGTGCCGAGTTTCCCTATCGATCCTTTTTTATCAGAATTCGTTTATTTTTCTCCCACATTGTTCGCTTCATCTCTCTACCCCTGCACCAAATCTGGCTGTATTCTTCCTGCGAATTTTGTTGACATTGTATATAGCAAGATGTATAAGCCGTGAGGCCCATTTTTAGTTCGGATAAATATCAACAGGAGTATTTGTCCAGTTTTTTCCATAATTTTCGGATTTTTCGCTTTTACTTCCGGTCAAAATTTGTGGTCGCAAGTTATCCTGTAATATGCGCAAGAAAATTCGGTTTAGAAGTACCCCTCGATTTTATCCTAACTAAGACACATCTGTCTTAAATTGTAAAAAACGAAAAAAATTAAAGTGTCATTTACACTAGAGGTCGTTTACACTAGAGGTCGTATCTGTTTTTTCCGGTTGTTAGTCTCCACTTCCGGTCTGCAAGTACGTTAAAAATGGGAGGGGGTCCTGGATAGCAAATTCGGCGTAACACAACTATAACAGAAATTACGGTCCGACTAACGAAAATGTGTGCCGAACGGCACACATTCTAGTTCCAATATTTCAGTCGAAATCTAGACTAAAATACTTGCGGTACGTAGTTTATCCTAGAAAACAATAAACCTACAGTGATGTTGGAGAAATTGTCTGATTTGTAGAGACCAATTGCGAGCCTAAAAAATCCACGCGCAGAGATTTTGGGTGCACGGAATTAAAGTCCATGCGAAATACTTTAAACCCAATATTTACAAATAATTTATTAATATGTTTTTTCGAAATAATATTGAAACCAGTTATCTTCAATCAAAGCGTTTTCAATTCCATCGGATAGATTCTGTTCAAATTGTAGTTTAGATTGATTAGGAGCATTTATGAATTTTCCAATTTTGTTTTTCTGAAAACAGCTTGACAAATTTTTGCTTCCATATCATGCCAGATTTTCGCAAAACTTCCAGCAGCTGTCTTTTCGTCGACTTCTTTTTTTGTGTTTCGTTGCAATTCACTATCTCGGTTGGTACTTAACAGTCACGCGCCCAGCTGTCACACGCATGACATTTTTGCATAACAATGCGATTTTCAAGCACTAGACCGTATGCTGGGCCCGATTCACCCCTGTGACCTAGGGTCAAAAATTTTCGGCGCATCTTCTGGTCACTCCATAATTTACTATTTATTTATTAACCGTCATGGTACAAAATTATTTATTGCTGACGATACAATCTGGCACAATATTGACAGTTCCCATAACTTGAGCAGAAGCAATTGTACGCACTTTTGTAATGTAACACTTTGATCGTGGAGTCAAACCATATA
>SCLF01021152.1:0-12573 GCA_004367975.1 Mesochordaeus erythrocephalus
GTAATGTCATTAAGGCGAGACCAAATCCACTCGGCTACCGAATTGATGACGTCACCATAAATCATCAAAATGACTTCCACCCAAAGCTAGATTTGAAGACAATATGACAATGTACGAAAATAATGAATGTTGGGCTGGAATCAGAAATGTTTTTTGTATTAATGATTTCAAATATTAACTTCTAAGGAACATGCATCAAAAACTGTAGCCACTTGTATCCACTTGACGAATAAACTTAACCAATCAGAATCGGTTTTGATCCCACGACGTACAACCATCATATTGAAAAAGAGGACATTTTCAATAATTAAGAAAAAGTACCCGGACAAGACCTAAAAAGAGGACATGTCCGGAGAAAAGAGGACGGATGGTCACCCTAGCTCATCTGGGTTTTCGCAGAAGCATTAGGAATAACGGCCTTAGCGCTTAAAATGGTACTCGAACTATGATTGTTGTACGTGCTTGTATGATTGCCTCAAAACCGATTCTGATTGGTCAACGGGGTACAAGTATCCCGACATTTTAAAATCTGTTATTTGAATACCACACAATCGTAGCCGAGAATAACGAATTATTTAAAGGTATGAATTAAGTTATTATGTATTAAATAATCAAAACAGATTGAATGATCAAAATAAGTAATATCAGGGTGTAGAATCCGAATTTGAAATTAATTCTAGACGAACGAATTCTACTCATTTATAAAAATATATCAAAGATTCAGTCATTTTGTTAACCCATTGAAGTGTGGTGCAAGTAGTTGTTCATGAACTAGTTCATTCGGCAGACAAGCGAATATGTGTCCTATCATCGTCGTCCAGGAATTAAGTTCAGATTCGGGTTCTACACCCCGATGTTACCCCTTTTACATGCCATAGCCGAAAACATGTTTTGAAGTGTTTTTCAACACAGACCTATTTTTCTTGAAAATAAAAAGGCTTCAACTTCCATCCAATCGAGTTGAGACCCTTCATACCCCCACCCCTAGAATTTTACTCCGCACTTTTTTTACTTGTTATTTTTGGGAGTGTGTCCATCGAAGCGAGATTTCCTTGCAAATCGGGCTTCTAGAAATCGCGTGATATTCAAAACACTAATTAGGTGTTAATTTGGAATTTCATATCGTAAAGGCTTGCCATTAGTTTCCCTCTAACTATAAAATAATAAATATTTTAAAATGAAATTTCCAGTTTTATGTAGCTGAACGTCCAGGCTTTCACCGGGCTTCAAAAAATCGCGTAATATTTTGAAATACGGTTTTAATCGGTAGTCGGTCTTACTCTTATTGTCAATATATTAGCACGTGTCGGAAACACCTGCTATTCGTTTTACCTTACGACAGTAATCTACGAAATGAAAGACTGTACTCGGGGGGATACTATTGCTATATTGACTTTTAACTAACGACTTTTAAATGAGATATTATCATACTACACGCCGGGATACACGACTTGGTATAAAATTAAAGATATAATATCTTCCCAGTATCTTCCCATTGAATCGATGGTGATAAACAGTGAAAGTGAACAATTGTTATTTCTACTTAATTCGATATCTTCACTGACAGCATACGACCTGAACGATGACTTATTTGGTTGTATTAGTTTTAGATTAGTTAACCCGCAATCAATAACCGGTGTTGACGTGAGTTTGATAATATCTCATTTAAAAGTCGTTGGTTAAAAGTTAATATAGTCATAGTATCCCCCCGAGTACAGTCTTTCATGTCGTAAATTAAATAATATTTGACCAAGGTTAATTATTAGGGCGTGTGGTAAAATGGATAGAAGGTGTTTCCGACACGTGTATGGATCCAATTAGTCTAGAAAAATAAACCCTATTTTCGGATTCAGTACCCCAGAATTACCCTAAAATGACCAAATATATATTTTCTAAACCACAAAGCTGGAAAACGCAAAAATCTCCCACTAAGTTCCTTCCAATAGACTTTGGAGACAGTTTTAAATATATAGACATCAGAGGAAATACTTATCAGACTTTAATTTAGTCTGGAAAACGTTTTCAGCGTGAATTCACCGGATATTTAAATTAGGGTGACCATCCGTCCTCTTTTCTCCGGACATGTCCTCTTTTTAGGTCGTATCCGGGTACTTTTCCTTAATTATTGAAAATTTCCTCTTTTTCAAAGAAGAATTATCAATAACAGCCTTCGCGCTTTAAACTCTGATTGGTTATATGTTGGTTGTGCGTGGTGGCGTGATTGCCTCTAAACCGATTCTGATTGGTCAACTGGGTACAAGTTTAAGACATTCTAAATTATTTGAACACTCACAATAGCAGCCGACAATAACGAGAATTTAAAGGTATGAATTAAGTTATTATGTATAAAATAATCAAAGGAGTAATTGAATAATCAGGGTCAAATGTATACAATTTTTGTTAACCCATTGAAGTATAGTGCAACTAGTTGGTCATTAACTAGTTCATTTGGCGGACAAGCGAATCTGTGCATTATCGAGTTGTGTCCGAAGTGGCCGGGCATTCTACTGGAAAGGCTGTGGAGCCCCATACAGTCAAGATAGGTCCTGTATCTTGTTCCACACATATTCCTGCAGAATATTCCTTCTGATATATGTTAATATATTATTAAGAGTGGAAAACAAAATTAATATAAACAACAGTTTAGCCCAAGATATAATTATCATTCTACACGCCTGTCAAAACGGCCCCTAGTGGTATAGAGAGCAAGAGGTCGGTTACGAGACTAAGTTGGTAGGATAGAGTTTTTCCTTTCGGTACCGAATCTATGTTCAAAATGTCCAAAATTACACGCCTTCTTACATTTAACCCATAAGAACTCCAAAAAGTCGAAAAAGACTTTTTTTATAAAACCGTTAATTTTAACCGACGGGCATGGCAGCTCCCAGAACTAAATCGTGCTAGATTAACTAGGCACCTGGGCATCCAATAAAAGTATCGAAAACATACTGCGATTATTTCCTATAAAGCTATGAACCTCGAAAGTCGCATTGCCAAAACAGATACCCTTGACTTCGACCCCCACCTTAGTGTACCCTTAATTACAGCTGTTTTGAGTCATATTTTTACTGATCATACGTTGGGACCTTGGCCGGATTTCTGCGTCCGTGATTTTGTCACTTTTTGGAAATTTGTACCTTTTTTGGCCTATTTGTGGCCTATAACTGGGTTACGTGTTAAGAATTCGGGTCGGTCCTTTGAGAAGAAGCTTGAGTCATGACGGGTCCAATAAGCCCACTTTCGAGCCAATTTTGGAGGAATCCGAGGTGATGAAGGGGTAAGGAATGTATTTGCAAATGCGAAGAGGCTGCTGCAGAACACGAATCTGATCGGTGTGGGTTGCCTAGCACACATATTGAATAATTGTGTTCATCATGGGGAAACACGAGCGATATTGACATTGAGTCTAACATGTTCAAAATCTACCAGTGCTTCAGAATATACACACAGTGCGCACTGATAACCTGAAGGTATACTGTGATTTTGTTGACATTGAATACAGAAGGATGCTTTCTAAAAGCAATAAGAGGTGGCTGTCATTGTTCGCTGTCTCAGGTAAAGCCCCCATGGTGATCAAGGCATTTTTTGAAAATCACTTCAGTCATATCTAACTCTGGCACATGCACTCACTCATGTCTGTATTCCAAACCCACATTCAACCAACGGAAAGAGAGAACAACTCCATTATCGAGGTGAAGAAGTTACTGAGCAGCATCCACACCAATCTTCATCAACGCAAGAGCAACAACTGCATGTCCCTTAAAGTTAAGGGACTAATGTTAAACGCAGAGATGGACTTGAGACGCGCTGTGACCAGTTCTGTGTGATGTGAAAAGCCTGTACAGTGCATGTATGGAGTATCTGGAGATGTGGATGGCTCCCATGCAAGAGTTCTCAGCATTCATGTGGATGGATCTGAGTGAACCGCCAGATGGGAATGATAAGGAATTCAGTGACCTGCAGGCGCACCAGAAGTGGACCAAATATTTTGAGAAGGCAAATGTTGAAAGGATTTTCTCCCTGATACAGAGCCAGTGGACCAAGGAGATGAATAAGCTTTCTGTTGAGTCACTAAAAGCGATTATATTAGTACAATACAATCTAAAAGACGCGTCGTGCAAAGACTTTCATGCTTATTTGCTGGGAAACAAAAAAATGCTGGGAAAGATCAGCTCTGGAACAAAATATGAACGGGTAGACAAAGGACAATGAAATACGATCTACTGTAATATGTAAGCAGACGGCTTTGTTATTATTACTTTATATTTCAGCCATCCCTTATATTATAAGGCTTATAACCTTAGAAGACTGGCAATGGACAACAAAATAGACTACACAATTACCGTTCTGCCACAATGAAATATAAAAAGTGATGACGTCATCACGTGCTCTATAAACGGAACTCACCCCAGATTTTCGATTTCAAAAATGTCCGGCTTTTTGACAATACAAATATGGTTACCCTAGATTACCATACGCGACTCAATATTCAATTTCATTTTTACTAGATTCAACTTTATTAAGGCTAGAGTTTTTGATGCCTATTCCACAGGGGTTAGAAATTAAAATTAGTCATAGAAAACTTAACTGTGATTTTAACCAACACTTTTTAATTCATTGATTTCGTCTTCTTATATAGGTACATTTTAAAGGTAAAATTCAAGATTCTGGCGGAGTGGGTCCATAGTCCAAATTGTCATCAAAACATTGGCCAATAAGATCTTGGACGATTTAATTATCTATAATTTTCCGCGAATCAACAATTCGGCAGTTCCCCAAGTGGATCGATCCAAAGACCAACATTTTAAATAGTAAACCCAATTATTCTCAAGGCCTATTAAAAATTTGTAATACAAATAATACTTCATTCGGTAGATACCATACGGCCATACAATGTTAAAATAGCTTAACACACATGCTCGCTGTCACAGAGCTCCAATTTTTTCGAGGCGATGTCCGAAAAGCACCATATCCCAAATCCGGATGCGTGTTACGATTTTGCCATGATGCTTGTAGGCATTCACAATTATGTGGAGTGGGTAAACGTAGGCGTCAGGGATACACCAGGGTGTTGGATAATTCAGCAAATTAGACTAGTACTGCTCCATATTCTATATTATAATTTAAAATACAGGAAATTAGATTGTTAGCTACTTTGTGCTCCATTAAACAACTCAGTATGGCAGAGAATATTTAAGCTGATCCCCTAAAATTACGTTGAAGATACTTAGTTTGTTTACAATTAAAATTGTGTTATAACCAGAGCAGATATTTTTAAAAGAAATACTGTTAGATTGTGAAGAACCGATTCATTAATCAAGCGACGGCTCAATCAAGCAAAGTTAGCCTTAGTCACTCCCCAATAGTGAATGAATTGGCTGAGTCGCAAGTTCAAGTACGTCTCTTGTTGGTCGGCCTCTGTTCCGTGTGGACTTTAATTATTGGGGAGCGACTAATGCGAAGTTGGTTCACAGTTATCTCGAAAACCATACATGTTGTCTCTTACCAAATTTACATGGTTAAAGATTCGGTCCCTAACAATTTAACGGTATGAAAATATCTGCTTTGGTTATAGTACAATTTAAATTGTAAACAAACTAATTATTTTCAACGTTATTTTAGGGAATAAGCTTAAATATTATGTAGTATACTGAATCGCTTGATGCAGCATAAAAGTGTCTAAGAATCTAATTTCCTGTATTTTAAATTATAATATATAAACTATTAATATTATAATATGATAATAATTAACCGTGTAATATTATAATATAATAACTAATATCATTATACATGTTCTCCGTAGACCTGTGGTGTCTTAATCTTCTAATGGAACAGTACTAGTCTAATTTGCTGAATTATCTAACACCCCTACGTATGCCTGACGCCTACGTTTATCTCCTTAACATAAATTAAAATGCATACAAGCATCATGGCAAAATAGTAACACGCAGGCACTTAATATGAAAATCAATTTACACCAAGAACTTCCGTGGTTCGTATAGATATTGACGAAAATATAGTTGGGGAGTGACTTTAAAATCATTTCTCAGACAGGCAATCTTACGTCGGAAGCTGGAGAGAATGAAAAACCCTAATCACGCGATATTTTTGTGAACTTGTATTAATAAATTCTGCATTGTGTCATATCTTCAGGTTAAAGGTCATATCTATAGGCGCATGATGAAAGTATGATGACTGGTTAGTTATACTTTTCATAGGTTCATTATCGTATGGAATTTATAGAGAACAAAAATATTTTTTTCGGTCGACTCATCGGACCATATATAGGGTTTAAACGTTAATATTCGAGAAATAAAGTAAAATAGTTAACTGATGGGAAACAAAGCCTGGATCACTAAAAGTCTGGAAAGTTTGGTTTTGAGGGTCGATTACATATTGACTGATACGGTATGAATAAAATATGATATATTCAGAATAAAATAGATTTTCACAGCCAGAGGGAAACACAACTTAGGTTGTGAATCCTAATTGAGTATTGAAGTAAATATGCCTTTATCCCAAATCCCAGCATCAAAAAGTCTGCAGGAATATGTAAAAATCATATTCCTATATTGTATGTATCGGGCTCCACAGTCTTTCTAGTAGAATGTCCGGTCACTTCGGTCACTCCCTGCAAGAACTAGACGTATTACTTTAAACACTATGTATGTAAGTGTATGAAGTAGGTGGAAATAGATTTCACATGACGAGTACACAGTAAAGTAGGATGTTCTGCTGGTAAAGGTAAGATAATATTAACAGATTAGTCTTAACCCGCAAGCTGCACGGGTGAAACTCTGTGCCGATCGACACATAATCGAGAAAATCCTATTTTCAACCGTAGATGAATGTTTAAAATTGTTGATTATTGATATGCATGCTAGTGGCCATATGCAGCATTCAGTATAATTTACTGCCAATAATGTCGTTTAGTTTTCTGTTGAACACGGCACAGATGAGTGGTTGTGATTTGGTCGAAATTATTTTTCGTTTTTATTCAAAAAGTTCTATGAACGCTCAAATTTTTCGGTCGTATAAATATCGACAAGGTTTTTTGCGTCCACTTCCGGTCAAAATTCGTGGTCAAAGGTTATGCTAAAATATCCGGAAGAAAATTCCGTTTAGAAGTACGGCTCGATGTTTTCGTAACTAAGACACAGCTGTCTTAAATTGTAAAAAAAACATTTTTTAAAGTGCCACTGCATAAGTACCTATAGGTACCTAATTTTTTTAAATATGCTATTCCACTAGAGGTCGTCTCTGGCAACAATTTGGTGTGCCAAAATGTGTGCCTCCAATAGTACGCCCAGTAAACAGAATAGTAGCAATGGTAATGAGTAGAGAAGATAAAGTTCAAGGACCTTCGTTTCATCGTCAATGGATCAAAAAGTTGAGGACTATGTGAATGGTTTCACAAATTGCAAAACAAGGAACAAATGAATCCAAGTTGGGCAGAATTATATTTTGGCCATGAAAATGATTTTTATGCAGGAATTCTTTCGGATTTCAAACAGACGGCGATGTTAATGATAACGGAAATGCTGGAATTAAGAAATCAACATCAAGCCTATGAGCGGGAAAGGCTAAATAGTTCACAGATAAAGGACATATAGAAACGAATACAGTGATTCATAAACAATATAAAAAAGACGGAAAAGAAAGACTCATCATACTGAAGAAGCTGTAGAACAGCTCAAAACCAAAAGATTGCGTAAAGAATTATTTTTGGAAAGAAGAGAATAAACTTTCTAAAAGGTACAGCAAGACGAAGTAAATCCGTTGAAAATCACACCGGCGGGAAAGATAATAAAGCCTATAATCTTTAAATCCGATGATGTTCTGCTACAGGCAAACAGAAAGTTTATAGTGAATACTGTGGAAAATTGGTACCGTTAGTACTGGCAGCATTGTGTTCCAAGCCAAGAATATGCTTTGATGGAAGCATTATTAAAACTATCGAGGAGCGGTCTCCTCCTTGGCAAATGGAAGGACTTCAACAGATTTTGGAAGTTATTAAACTTCATGACATGTTATCTAAATTGGATGATAAAAGACGTTTCCAATTGTTAAAACTTAATAAAGAAAGTAGAAAAATAACGTCGTTTTAGTTTGACAATATGAGATTTCAGTATTTTGGAATACCTTTTGGCTTACCAAAACACCGTCAATTTTTCAACTGGTAAACCTCATTGTCATAAATTACGTAAGAAGACGGGGAGTAATGCGTCATTGTACCTGGATGATAGATTATTCATGAATTCGGAAGAAACATTGATATCAGATGGTTCGATGAAAGACTATCCTTACTCGGAGAAGATACCACTAAATTATTTTCTAGGAGTAGTGCTAATAATAGTAACAGGATGCCAGAATCGAAATGGATACATTTTTTCAATTATGCAAGAAATTGCAGATGAGTGAGAAATTTGATCTTAAACAATTGAAGCGATTAGGTGGAATAGCAGTTAGTTTTCAACTAGCATGCAGTAAAATGAAATGCTACATTATATAATTGATTCGAGTAATAACGCAAGCAAATAGAACCAATTAATTTTGGGCGTACAATGATGATTACAGAAAGGGCAGAAACTTGATCACATGAAAATCAATTGATCTTGGTTACCAAAGAAAACGGTAAACTTGCAAAAAGTGGTATTATTCTCCGATGCGTCTTAAGCTGCGGAATGATACTGTTGGTTTACGAAAAAAGGAAATCAACAAGTAACTAAATATTATAATGAGCAACAACAAGGTTGGGCAATACGTAATAAAGAAGCCTACATTATAGTGATGGATATGAAGGAACTGAAGCATACCTTACAAGGATAAAGAGTGACTATCTTTTGTGATAATCAAAGTGTTTTTTAATCAACGGATTTTTAACTTTCTAACATAAATGGCAAAAAGACTTGCAGAAAATTTATTTCATGCAACAAAATGATAAAGCTTGGGCAATAAAGCTTGGGCACCGGAAATATTACAGGGAGAGATGGTTTAATTTTTCCTACCCGAAACATCTTATCCAAAGTTCTAGCTTATATACTAAACAAGCTAACTCAAACAAGTATTGTGATTGTAGGGCATTTATTTGCGGAAGGGCCTCTAGCATTAACAGTAATAATGAAAAACACTCGGGCGAATATTTTCATACAAAAAGGAAAATGGTATGGACTGCCGGTAATGACAATGATTCCTTCAGAGGATAAACATATAATAGTGAAACTCAGTTATGTGCATCATTTAATGTGAAACCACACGCCTTGTTTGGCTACTCTGGAACTGCTAAATGTACTACTGTTTGGGTTATTGAAAAATGATATTAATAGGACTTTATGAAAGGAAGTCTTATTAAGACTTTATTAAAGAAGTTTCACTAAGACAAAAAAAATTAGTTATTGGTAGACTCACGAATAATGCACAGGACTTGTAGGATATGAGCGCTAAAGGAAAAATATACGAGAGCCAATATGATAGGTCATGCGAATCAAGTACTCAAAGAGACTGATATGTTAGTATCCGACGCAACAATGGAAGTAGCAGAACATCTGGGGCGTATGAAAGAACTCGCATATGCGCCGTTGCGATCCAAAATGAGTGAAATTGATCGACAAGAAGTACAGGGTGATGAACTGTTTTTAAAGTGGGGGAATTACCTCACAAAATATTTCAGCTCTTACATAATAAAGCTAAAAAATGACGATATGTACCCAAAGCGTTATCAAAGAAGGAGACGTACACAAAGACCAGTGGAACAGCTCCTTATAAGAGGGGATATAATTACAGAGGCTCACATAGAATAAACTTTAGAATAGGCTCTGGACGAGGAACTTATGTTTCACTAGGGTAATCGGAAGGAAATCGTGATGCACAAGGAAGTTCAGCTTCAACGAGACACGTAGAGAAAGTCCCGCGGTATACATTTATTGATAGCTCAAATGGGCCAAGGCAACCACGTCCACCTCAGATCTGTAGATTAAAAAACTTTGTCCTGCGTAATATTTCTTTAAACTTTGAAAACAAGATATTGTTTGAGGCGTACGAAACCAAGAAGGAAGCAAGCTCCGGTTATAGGTTGGCATAGATTATAGTATTTAGATAAGGGTGTATGGATTGATAAAACAGGTAGAAAAGGGGATACTTTGTTTAATAAAAAAAGCTGCTAGTACAATACCTTACCTTACTTTTTACGCGGGCTGTAGATGGAGAGATCCGTGTCGTCTAAAATGTCTAAAGCTAATTTGGCAGGAAAGAGAAGAGAAGCCTTAACTTTAGCGGCGGCAAAAGTAGAAAAAGATGGTGGGTCTATCGAGGAAAACCATCAAATGGTTTTATGTTTTCACAAACGGTTAATCCTCCAAATGGTGATAATTTTCCATTTCAAATTAAGCAAAAAGCTAAAATTTTGGGAATGTCAAAATCGCCAGGAAAACATACAGGACGAAATACTTGTTGTGTCACCTTACTAGCTTTAGGATTAGATGCAGCTTCAGTAACATAGGTCAGGAATAGTGAAATGCTAAATTCGTACGCAGGGATACATCAATCATACTAATGACACAGTTAGGGAAGTCAAAACTATGGTCCGGTTCTTGCTACAAATAGCCGTGAAAGAACAGGAAATGCAGCGAAAAAAAAGCCAGAAAACAGCAACTCGACATGCTAATCTACAAAAAACCTGTTTATGAATGGACTAAATATGGGGTCTAAAAATGGGGCATCAATAACCTATTAAGGCGCAGTCAAAAAAGGCAATATTTAGGTTACATAAGGAAGAGAGATTAATCATATCAAAGACGAAAGCATGATGATCTGTAATTAAATGAGAGAACCAATCAAAACTATTTACTCTCCTATTTCACCTTTTTGGAAAAGGCAAATGGTTCTCGAACTTACAGTTGAAATCCTTGATAACTGAGAGGGAGTTAATCGCAAAAAATGGGCCTCAAAAGGCAATTTTTTCTCTCCGGCCTGCCTTCCAGTAACATTAACCTCAAGTACTACGCAAAAAGGCAATATTTAGAGTGCGTTACTTCAGGTTATATAAGTCATTGAAGTACGAATTTTTTAATGAGTTGCTTCTTAACTCCTAGGCAGTTTTTGGTGCACATTTGATCACACACCTATATTTATTGAAAATAAGGCTTCAGCTTCCATCCAATCGAGTTGAGGTTTTTTGGTGCCGTGATCAAATGTGCACCAATATCTGCTTACGCATTGTCTACCAAAAACTGCCTAGGAGTTAAGTACCCATTGCGCAATGATTCCAACTCCAAAAACTTCTGTTTCTCCACTAGCACTTCCGTTCATACTTCCAGTATAAATACTAGGTTAAAAAGCTGCGTAAAATTTTTTGGAGATGGGTCACACACCAAACTGGTGTGTCCATCGAAACGCCCATCGTGTTGTTTACCATCAAAGCGAGTAATCCTTCATTTTCATCTAAAATTGAAACTAATAAATATTTTAAAATGAAATTCTCAGCATTAGTTAGCTGAGTATTCACGCTTTCAACTGATATATTTACCTTGGAAGTTAGGCTTCTAGAAATCGCGCACTAATCCAAAAACTAATTAGGGGTAAATTGGGAATTTTGTGTCGGTAGCTGAGTGTTCACGCTTTCAACTGATATGCTTTGCTTGGGGATCAGGCTTCTAAAAATCGCTCTGTAAATTTAACCGATTCCCGCGCCAAAATTGTATTACGTTTGTAGAACTCGGTTGGACAACAATCGTTAACGTAAGCACCGGTTCTTGTTTTTGTTCTCCTGGGTGGTACCGCCTAATGGGAGAACGAGAAATATGTTATATCGTCAATGAGTTTATGTCACAAAATTCTCAATTAACCCCTAATTAGTTTTTTGCTGAGTACGCGATTTCTAGAAGCCTGATTTCCAAGGTAAATACATCAATTGAAAGCGTGAACATTCAGCTACCTAATGCTGCAAATTTCATTAACCCGTACGCTGAAGAAATGGTTCCACCCTCACGCTGCACTCTGTGCCGTGCAACACATATATAGATTAACACATTGAAAACAATAATTTCAGTTCTAGATTCCAATGATTCTAAAGGTTTTTTCGTTATTCTCAAAAAGTTCACGTACGAATATTGAGAGGGGAAGCATTTGTCCCCCTTTTCCGCGTTTTTCGGCTTTTTTGTTTTTTTGCATCCACCTCCGGTCAAAATTCGTGATTGAAAGTTATCCTCAAAAAAAACGCTAGAAAATTCGGTTTAGAAGTACCGCTCGATGTTTTCCTAACTAAGACACAGCTGTCTTAAAAGGTAAAAAACTATTTTTTTAAATGCCATTTCCTAAGTACCAAGAGGTAATTAATTTTTTTAAAGATACTTGTCCACTAGAGGTCGTCTCGGGAAACACTTTAGTGCGACTTCCGATTCGAAAAACAAATTTCCAGTTTTTTGCCTCCACTTTCGATACCACTTCCGGTCTAAAAGTAGGTTTGAAAAAACCGGGATAGTCGATTATGGGGAGCGTCCTGGGGGCAAATTCGACGTAGCACCACTCTAACAGAAGTTATGGTCCGATTAGTGATCATCTGTGTCGCACGGCACA
>SCLF01021153.1:0-21188 GCA_004367975.1 Mesochordaeus erythrocephalus
ACAAGCACTCATTCACAAGCATAATTCTTCCGAATAGTCTAGTACATCACCACGGACACATTGTTCGGATTTGGGATATAATATAACAGCTAATAAATTGTATTTTGCAGAGAAGACAATTGATCATGAAGTTTTCAAAATTGATCCTGAATGGTTAAACGCCGACGTTACTGAAAATATTTCAAACTCTGCCGAAGCACCTGAAACTATTAAAGTTATCGAGTTAAAGAAATCATTTACACAAAAACAGAATTTAACAAAACATTTAAAAAGTCACGAGGGAGAACGACCTTTTGAGTGCGAACATTGCTCGAAGTCCTTTGTAAATGTAAGTAACTTGAACATGCATTTACGATGCCACATGGGGGGACAACCATTCGAGTGTAAAGAAGGTGGCATCAAATGCGAACATTGCTCGAAATCCTTCACTTGTAAAGGAAATTTGATAGCACATTTACGAAGTCACACAGGAGAACGACCCAAAAAATGTGAATATTGTCCGAAATGCTTCTCATCGAAGCAGGCGTTGACAATTCATTTACGAAATCACACAGGAGAAAGTCCCTTTGAATGTAAATGTTGCCACAAATCCTTCAAAAGCAAAGCTAATCTGACAGTTCATTTACGAATACATACAGGAGAACGACCTTTCGAATGTGCACATTGCTCGAAATCCTTTGTAAATGTAAGTAATTTGAATATTCATTTACGAAGTCACACGGGAGAGCGACCTTTCGAATGTGAACATTGCTCGAAATCTTTTACACAAAAACAGAGTTTAACGAAGCATTTACGAAGTCACACGGGAGAACGACCTTTTGAATGTGAACATTGTCGAAAATTCTTTGTGAATGCAAGTAGTTTGAACATGCATTTACGAAGTCACCCTGGGGAACGACCATTCGAGTGTCAACATTGCCTAAAATCATTTACACAAAAACAGAGTTTGACGAAGCATTTCCGAAGTCACACAGGAGAACGACCTTTCGAATGCGAACATTGCTCGAAATCGTTTACACAGAAACATAATTTGACGACGCATTTACGAAGTCATACAGGAGAACGACCATTCGCATGTGAATACTGCTCAAAATCATTTGTAAGTGCAAGTAGTTCGAACATTCATTCACGAAATCACACGGGGGAACGACCTTTCGAATGTGAACATTGCTTGAAAACATTTACACAAAAACATAGTTTAACGAAGCATTTACGAAGTCACTCGGGACAACGACCTTTTGGATGTGAACATTGCTCGAAGTCCTTTGTAAATGTGAGTAATTTGAACAATCATTTACGAAGTCACACGGGGAACGACCTTTCGAATGTGAATACTGCTTGAAATCATTTACACAAAAACAGAGTTTGACGAAGCATTTGCGATGTCATACAGGAGAACGACCCTTCAAATGTCAATATTGCTCGAAATCGTTTACACAGAAACATAATTTGACGATGCATTTACGAAGTCACACTGGAGAACGACCATTTAAGTGTGAACATTGTTCGAGAACGTTCCAAAGCAAAGTAAAATTTGTATTTCATTTACAAACACATACCACTGGGCGACCTTAAGAATGCAAAATGTATAAACAATGCTCCAAACAATGCTCCAGAGACTTGTTTTTACAGTGTAGCGTAATATAATTTGCTCGTTTTATTGAGCAGTTTGGAAAGCATGGGAATGGGACACTAGAGCGCCTTACTAAAGTGAGTTTTGACAGGGCGAAGTGGTTCGGTCCCTTCCGGGTTAACCCCTTTTTCAGCGTATTATACGCTATTGCGTAGGCAAACGAATAACAGATAGCTCGTTAGTGGTGAAGACTCGGGCGGAAAGTTTCTTTCGTGAAAGAATGTCTACCCGCCTGCTGCCTGGCAGTCTTGCTGGCCATTCCAAAAACATCAGCGATGTATTTATAAACCTACGCGAATGGAAGATGCGAGAAGTAGTCCGCTTTATGGGTAATTTTTTGCGAATTTTAGCCGAGCCACCGTATTTTGCAAACTTAATTTTTCTTTAATAGTTTGTCTTGGAGCTTTTAGTACTCCTCTGACACCCGTAGATTCCATGATAATTGGTCAACGTCAAATTGAGTTAGGCGAGGATATCGCTTATGACAAATGGGTTGAGAGTTATACTGAATTCGGCCGAACAAAAGTACGATTATGCATCGAGTCTATAGAGCGCAGAGTCGGAATATGGCCCGAGGAAGCTAGACGAGCTTCATTACTGGCCTTCGTCGAGAATGACAATCCGCTGTATTAACGTGAAAATATTTTTTTCATTTTCTCTCTAGCGCTAACAAACATTTATGTGAATAAAACTAATGTTTGTTAAAAATACCATCTAAGTTTTCCTTAAATAGAGTATTCTCACTTTAGAATGTCCTTTCGCAGCTGTGGATCAGCTCGCAGCACCGGGAGAGGCGGAATTACACGTGGGTGTGAAAGATTAAAGCGTGGGGGACAAGACCACCACCGGAAAATTTTTAGGGATACAGAAAGCTGTTCGCCAACGGGAACAGATGATATCCCCCCCGTAATTTTCCATCCTGAAAGCCTGTATGCTGACCTTAAGAGAACTTTAGGGAATTCTGACGGTAAGTCTTTCAGCCAGAAAAGGGGGTGACTGTAAGTCAAGTTTCTTTCAGATATAATTCGAATGGTTTCCAGCAAAATTGGGCCTTTTATTGATTTATGTCCCTATTGGGACATTTATACTATCTGGCCTTATTTGTCCGGATTCGAAGGGAGCCTGAAAGAACTAAACCCGATCGCACTTGCGCGCGTCAGTGGCATGATAAAAGGCTTCCACATGGGCCGAGGGACAGTCGAGCCACGATTCCTTGTTGGCAAACCTGAAATACCCGCACCTCGCCTAGGACGGGCTGAAAATTCGTCAGATATCGTAGTAATAGATGATGATACTGACGAATTTACTTTTGACTTCGACCGTCTTTTAGATGGGATCAACATCACTGATTTGAAGTTATGCAATTGAAATAAAACTGATTTTATTCTACTTTATTGTTAACAAATTCAGTAATGTCAAAGTCGGGTTAATTCTTTGCAAGGTTTTTTCTACGCATTGGTAGAAATGGTGCCACCAAGATGATGGTGTTATCCGCATTGAAGGGTGCAGAGTTATGCATATTCGGATGCTTTTGAACGTAAGTTGCATGAGATCAGAATTGCCCTCGTGATTCGCACCGTAATTCAGTTACCCTAAATAATTCAAATTATAATTTTCCGTTTAGAGTGGAAATTTATAAATAACTTCTAAGAGATAGTTATTTATTAGCCAGAGAGTGACTAGTAATATTCTGATGAGTTGTATATCTGTAATTAATAAATATAGTTGGCTTTATTGAAAATAACAAGCGTTGGAAAATCAAGAAAGGTTGCACAACTCGGGCTTAGATGTTCTAGATGCTGAACTGAAATAAAGGGAATATTATTATTATTCACTTTAGTTCGGGTTCCGTGTTCTTCCGTTTTTGTTATTTTGTAGTTTTTATTTATGCCCACCCACCCCGTTTACATAATTTATTTATTTAACCACAGTATAGATGTAAACGTTTTCCCAATGAGAACCAGTTAGTGTTATAGCTACTATTTCTATAAGAACAAAACTTAAGCTTTAATATACTAATAATGAAAAATACTGGACGTTTAACTACATTATCGCTCATTTGATACATCTACATTTTTTTTTTTTTTTTTTTTATCTTGCTGCGGCTATATGGTATAACCAAGCCAGTTGCAAAAAACAAGTTTTTGGACACTGCTAAAAGAACATATTTTATACAACCCGGACTTCTTACTTGTATAAGTGAACAGACTCGAGTCTCGCTTTGGCCTTATTATCATTAAATAAAAGGCCAGTAAGACCATTATTTACCTACTGCGTTCTTACCGTATCGCTGGAGTGAACAGAGTCAATACTCTCGCTCTACTAACATGCTTGCATGTTAAAAAATATTAACCACGCGCCCCCGCTAATAAAGCGGCTCAGATCTAAAGTCGTAATATTTAAAATCGGCTAAAGCTCAGGTAATAACCTGCAGTCTTTCAGTGGATTATGGTCAATGCAAAATTTGTTTCCATCGCTTAAGAGCGCATGTTTTAGCTTTAAATCATCGACACGGCGAAGAGTTGAGCTTATGCTCCAAAAGGCTAGGTAATTACCACTGTTTGTTTATAATCAATGGTAAAAGAAAAGCTGACTCTTATAAGCTCTTTAATTAAAAGGGTACACATGGTTAACTCAAGGAATTTTATTCCGGTTGATTGAAATATAGCCAAACTTTATTTACACCATCAGAAAATATCGGAAATTTTATCAAAATAATTTCCACTTGTTGTGAAAATAGCTTTTTATTGTTATTACGCTAGAAACAATTACGTTTCTCGCTTAGGTGAAGATACGTTATATCGACGGTGTGAGGCTCAACCGGGAACATCCCAGATTAAGAGGGTGATCATAGTGCTGCTGTTGTCAGTAAAAGGAACGGTTCATCCCGACTTTAATCTAAAGGGGAGTGTATTCGCCCCATTCATACTAAATATGATTCACGGATAAACCTATGTTGCAGATAAGCAAACAGCTTTTTCGAAACGCTGGTACTTGCGGGTCATATCCTTGCGGTGTGGAATGTCGTCTATACACTCCACGAGAGTAAACTGTTCTGAATGTCGAAGTTTTTTACAACTTCCAGTTTAATCAGACTACTCGATGATATCGAGATATTTAACTCTAACCTGTCGCTTCTACCGCTATGAAATAATAAACAAAATTATATTGTAAAATATGTTTTATTCATGTTGTTTGACAAACAAGATCACGCGGCGAAATTCTGAGGAAAAACGACTTCGTTGGACGGCTCGTTATTTAAAGTACAGTGTGATAAGGTGACAGTAGACTCCAGCGCATTTCGTTGACACAGAAGTGCCTCCACCGCCGGAAACTGCACCGTGGGATCTCGCTTAAATTTGATGGGGCGGGTGAGCCCTTGAGCATACAAGTAGCCCGTCAGAAAACCGTCGGCCCGATGTAAGATTACACGGTTCAGGATTGGTTCTCGCCCAACAAATTGGTTTCCATATTGGACCAAGTCGGTGATCTCCCACGGGGTTAATCGGTTAATTTGAGCTCCATAACTCCGTATTACGGACTCGTATATCTCTTAACAAAATGTTCAGCTGGTTTTCGGTATAGATTAGTTATAAAACTACATTGCCTTACCTAAGCGGCTGAGGTTATCAACATAACTAGAGCTGAAAATACACTCCATCTCTTCCGGCTCGCTATCGGAAAGAAAAGTGTCACGCATCGAAAATTCGCCGATTTCAATGCTGCTATTTGACGAATCACAAGATGAATTATCATCTTCTACAGTGGCGCGAAAATTGCATGATCGGGCGGACGACATGTTATCTTTGTTCTTAAATTATAACAAGGTTAAAGCTGGCAAGACCCAACCTAATTTTAGGTTATATCTAAAATGCTCTATTAATGCTACAAGACTTTATGCTGTTATTTTATAAGGCAGGCCATGATAATACAATCGCTAAATGGAAGTCATAACAGAGCAGTATTAGTGCCTTCGGCTACGGGATCGGCTTTCTGAATGATTATTACGTTTTCGAGTAATCATCAGATGAATCGTCCGTTCCATCTCTTTCACTGGGACGCCGTATTTATTATCAACGTGATTGATAAAATCTTGAATCCAACCGTCATCCGCTATGTAGTCATTGAACTCGAGTACTCGTCGATCATGAACGACCGTATTGATACGGCTTTCGTCACGGCATACCATACCGATATAGGCTAAAAGTTTAGGGTTAAAGTCATGGAAAATACGTATTTGCCTAATTTTCATCATGTTTATTATGGACACTGGAGCACTGAAACACGAGTAAATTAACTTATTGATCGGCTATGTGAATGATCTGAAACGTACGGCAGATATGATGAGGGCCAATAGTTTAATTTTACTTTTTGGTTTTAGTAAATATAAGTTTTCAGTGCCCAACAGTAACCATGACAAATATCCTAAATAGTGTGCGTTTTAAATTACCGATTAAGGTTTCGTATTCCTGAAATGTCATCTCCCCACAATTGAGAATCCAATCATACACCCTAACACCCTCAGGGTCCCGTGTAACTGGAATAAGATTCTCGCGCATATCAGTTCGCTTCAAATATGCCGCAGGTCCTTCGTAAACGATCTTTGGATTCTTTGGTTTGCCAGTAACGAGTGAAACAATAGACTAAATTTGTTTATATTTGAGCATATTGTTAAATGTATTACTATTACGTAATATTTAGGCTTGAATAGTCGACTAGACTTGTGCCCACGCAGGTCACATGTTTCCAACCCTATATAAGAAAATTTTGGGCCACTTACTGGTAGTAAATCAGCAAGCAAGCCCTTGCTCGTACCAAGCTGCATCCTGATTATAGGCCGACCGGCAAATCGACGTTCATGTTGTACCATTAAGTCCCCTTAAAAAGTATGAAAATTACTGAGAAAAAATCTGATTAGATTACCAATGGGTAGAGACGGTAATTCGCTTGGCATCACTAAACCATTCGAAATGAATGGCCGCATGTACTTGGATACATTCGCCTTGAAGGGTGCTTGAGCCATTATTTCAAAGGCAAGACACTAAAAGTGTTATACTTTTCAAATTTTTCCTTGCGTTACTTGACGAATGCGAAGGTAAAGGGAGAAAATAACTATGTACGTAGTTATATACTTTATTCCGTGGTGGTTAAGGATGGAAGGCCTTAGCTAAATGACAATTGCCTTTAAAATATGTTTTATGTATGATCTCAATTATTCATAAAATGGATGGTTTTTAAACACATATAGTTCGATGCTAGCGTTACTTTCACGCAAAATAGACGAAATTACACACTATTTGTAATGAAGTACGGGCTTATATTGATAAAAATTAAAGTTCGTAATATAATTCGGTAGTTTTCACCAAAGTGAATTACTTGGATTATTGGGATTAGTTTTTCTATGCCAACGTTAATTAATTTATCCATATTAACGATAATAAATGAAATATTTAGATAAGCGTTAGGCCCGAAGTTACTTGGTTTTGAGTAGCTACTTGGACTTTTCAAAATTATTATCGACGCCAAATTATTTGATGGCAATAAAAAACCTGTTATTTGTGCGAGCATTATATGCGAGCACAAATACATGCGATAATATTAGGAATTATAATATTAGAAATTATAATATAAAAATATACGCTTGTTACTAGGCCGCCAAAAAGTATTATGCAAGAAAAGCAAAAGACGGGCCATAAATATAAATGTGACCATTTTTTCACCAAAAATATGATAAGCGAAAAATTATTCTTTCAGCCAATAATTAGCTTTTTCAGCCAATAAGTCTTAAATTTGTATGTACTTGCGTAGAATGTTAACGAACAAATTTTTTGATCTAAAAATTTCTTACATTATGGTGAAAAATGCCCGCGCCCAAACAAAATTTTCCATTGTCAAATCACTAGAATATTAGGCTCGTTTTTGGCAACTTAAATTATATATATATGCTAGTACCCAGTGCCTATATTAGCGAGGTAAACCGGTGCATTCTGCAAAAGAGGTTAACGTCTCATTTTCGACAACGAAAAAACCCGTATTTTCTGGCGAAATATGCGTCGGGCTATCGATAAGTCGGTGATTAATCCCTAGCCTGATAATATACCGCGATCTGACCCCCACGGAATAAAGTCCCGTTTTTAATTTATAATACCTTAAAAAAGGAGGTAACGCCTTTGCGATGTCCCTCGACGAAAGCTAATCGGCAGGGGCAATCACCAGGAGAAGTACCGCGGTACTTATGGCAGCCAAAATATTTACCAGAATCGGCCTTGCAGCACGTACGGGAAGAATTTCGCCGACCGAGTATGTACTGAACAAGGCCGCATTCGTTGGCATCATTGGCTACGCGGGATCGGCTGTCAAAAACGAAACCACCATAAGTGTGGTATACATCTTGATATGGTTTCGTATAGGATTTAGGATATATTATCTCAACCTTCCGTAAAACCAATTCCCTGATTTGTGGGAAAACCATACGCTCGGTAGACTAGAATAAGAGGTACTGCTAGTAGGAACGTAACGTCTCTCCTTTTCGCCATGAACGATTTTCCAATACGGCATAAAGGGAACAGTATCTTTTTCTCCCCAATATTCGATGGCTAAAGTATCATTCGGTACGCCTGAATAGTTGGTGTAAATATTTAACAGATAAAAGGTAATTCTCGTAGTCATCTGTCAAAGCTACTGTAATGCAACCAAATTTTGACTAACGTAAAATGAATTACTAAATTTAGAAAATTCGGTGCGTATTATAATTCCGAGGTTATAATATTACAACGTAAAATCAGGATATTATCTCGATATTATACATTAGTATCCCGCAATACTCGAGCAATCTTAGGTTGCAAAAGCAGTAGTTTATCGGCCAGATAATAATAAACTTTGAGACGAAGACATTATGGATCTAGTTTCCTTAGTTTTCGAAAACAGAAGTTATCTGTAAAAATTGTTTCTTGCTACCATAACTGAAAATCCCATTTAACGGGTTAATCTGAATAAACGAACCTTCATGCACTTTACTGAAATAGCTCTTCGGTAAAAGCCGGATAACGCGTCTCCCATGTTCCATCTTTGCCCCTGCGAAATGCAGCTGCTCGGAATTGAGGGTCATTCTCGCTTTACTTTATCTCATTTTCGATGTGTATCATGAATCGAAGATTTTGAATGTGGGCCAAATACCTACAGGTAAACCGATATAGGGAGGAAATTCGCCCGCTAGCGTTAGGAGCAAATGTAAAGCGTTAGTGAATCGGTCGGTCTAGTACAATTTGTTATTTGACAAACCAATTCAAAAATGGTCAACACGAGGAAGAAAATGGGAGACAAAGCTCGCCTAATTCCTGCCCGCAAACATGCAATGAATATGCCTATCCGGAAAACCAACAGAAATATAACCGGAAAATATATCCGAAAATCATGGGTGAGTCTATTTTGCAGTCCGATTCCATCGCCGATTAGTTACCGCGAAAAATGTTACTATGATAAAAGTAAATTGTGTCTGTTGAAGAAAAAAGGCATCATATACCATTGTATTAGTCATTATTAGAACAACTTCTAACCTTACGTGATAAATCTTTTCGTGATAAATCGCTAGCGAGCATTAATATCGAGTATCTAAACCAAGGTTATTTAGTTCCAGTAGATACCCTGTAAGTTGCAACATGTGCAAAATCGACTTCTGTAGCAAATACCATTCTGTCTAGGCTGTTGTGAATGCGTTTCGTATCAGTAATTCCAAAAATTCTTTTTTCCTTTTTACTTAATACAATACGTCTAAATCAGGCGTGTAAGTGAAGCGGATAAATCTAAGATTAACATACCAATATTTACGAAGAAAATTATAGTCAAGTCTCTTAGGGGGTTAAAATTAATATTTTACTACAATAAAATTGTACAAATTGAATGAAATTATAATTTACTAAGTTTCTAATATTATAATTAAGTAACGTAGCCGTGAAAATCCTAGAATTAAACGTTAGACAATTAGACTACAACATTCCGTTAAACGAAAAAATAGATTATCTTGAAACAAAAACGCTGTTTACAATAGCCTAAAAGATTGGGAAATAACATCACTTCAAAGTAGAACAATCTCCTAATCAAAAACCGTTCTTGATGCCAAGTGAAACAAAATTTGTAACTTTGTTTCAAAAATTCTAGCCATGTGCGACTTTATAATAGTAAAATAATTTTATATTTAAGACTACGCATGAAGTCCTGAAGGACGATTGGCTAGTGGCGATTGAAAGAACCAAATCTTGCCTAGATGATGACATTTCTTTCATCGATAATATGGCTAATGTTTTCGAAGCCTCTCTTCAGCTAGTCCAGATCAAGGATCAATGCGATAGTCTTCTAGACAAAATGAATGACGCTTGGAACTGTGCTTACTCCTTAATAAGGCCATCAATTCTGTCACCGATAGGCGACGATCTGATTATTCCTGTTACGGGTAATCCCGAGAACATCTCAGCCAAATCAATTGAGACTGTAAGCATTCCCGAATGCGAAACAATAAACTCTGACGACCAGCAAAATGACCAACAATTAACCGAGCCAGTAGAAAACTTATCAAGGCCAGTTAGTGCGCAGCACTCCGAAATCGGGTCACTGGACCATGTTAGTGAGTCAATACCCTCCCCCTCCTCTTCTCACTCTATGAATGTTATGGAAACTAATATCGACGGAATTTCATCCGAATCTACGGATCCGTTTATTTTTGGAGCGCCGTTCGAGGTACCAAAATTAAAAGACGTATCAAGTGACAAGAGGTCCGCAATAAAGAAACTCCGAACTAAATTTGTCAAAATGTCTACAAAAGTCAGCTCGGTCCAAAACGGTCAGCAAAACATTGTTGACCTTATGGTCGACATGGATGAAAAATTTGGAAACCTTATTCATTCTGCATCTGAGTCAAGTTTGGCTAAAATAACCTGTTTGTCTACCAAAATGGATGAAATGGCTAACGAAATGGAAAATTCTAAGCGTTTGAAATCCCCGCCTTTAATCAATCAGTGGGATCATTGTCAATTGCAGCTAATTTCAACCGTAGCATATGGAGAAAGGTCTCTGGACCTAATTGTCGGAACTCTAAGATTGGCGACTTTCTTGAAAAAAGATCATCCTCATTCCAAAAAATTGAAGGCAATTGCGGATACAATCGTTAATGGGCCACCAAATGCTGAGCATTGGTCCCTGAAATCACTGCAACCGCATTTATTCTTTGCTTTTGAAGGGGATTACAAACGAGCGTTTTCTGCAACAATATTATCGGCCAGAGAAGATTATAAACTAGCGCCAGAAAATATTATATATGAAACTTGGCCAGCGAATAGAGTAGACGAAGATTCGTCTTCATTTTTTATCGCAAAATCAAATAAGCCAAAAAGACCACTTCCAGATAATTTACCAGCCCTCGAATACACGCCAAATACGGGCCTGAATCAGGCTATCCAGCATTTTGCCCAATCAAGAGCTGAGGACCAAACTGAAACGAAGCGTCCGAGAGTTAAGGCTCACGGACAGCAAGTTAAAGATATGCGAAAAAATTTAGAAGAGTTCAAGCGTTCGATTAAAGAAATTCCGCAATAAAGGTGACTAATTAAATGAAAAACTCTGGTGACTAAATTTATGTTTTAATATGACCTTGCCGAAAATAAAGATTTTGATATAAATTCAGATTGTTTGAATTTAATCTCCTTATCGCGATGCCTCCTTAATGTTCGGAATATGGGAATTCGATATGAATAGTTTGATGTTTTAAACTAAGGAAGCTAATATGGTTTTCTGCGGCAAAATGATATATAAAAATCGATATATCTTGATCAAAGTATCGGCAAGTGGACATAGCGAACATTGAACAAATAAAGCTTACTTACTGAAATAAATAAAAGGGGTAGAGATGATCTTATATCCGACGCTTGGCTCCATCAACAGCGAAGTATGTTCTGGAAACGCATTAAGGAATGTAGAATACTGTATTCATAATTCCTATACGATATTATTCCTTCTCTACGACCAGCTTGTCATCATATATAAATTAATAGAATGGATGAGTATATTTAATATAAATACGATCGCACGATATATGTACAAATAATACAATCACAGTGTTACAATTAGAAAGCTACACGAATAAATGGTATCGAAATGATATGGGATTTCTGAAACCAGTATCTTAAAAGTTACTTAGTGGATTCAGTATTAGAACGTTTATCGTTAATATTATTCGGCTTGTTCTGAGATCTACGGTTGAATTTCGAACCATTTCTCCCATCATTATTGTAGTTACCACGTCTAGCCTGATTGCCTTGATAACCACCGCCGCGCCCATTTCTCCCTCTCGTGATATAATGGCACTGAGCTGATCTATGGTTGGTAAACTTTGCATGATGCGTGCAGTAATATCGACCGCTTGATGAACCTCGATTAGAACCGTTATTTCCGCGCTTGACTATTTTCTATAAGTATTATAGGTAAAATAAGTATTACATGGCTTAATCCACTTACTGAAGAATTGTTGCCAGAATTGCACCTCAGGTTCATGAGCCCATATTGTGGAGAGTTTTTATTGCTCCACATCTTCAGCCGAGATTGGATCATATTGCGTACTTCAAATGATGGAAGGACGGGAAGCTAGAATATCATGGTTATTTAACGTATCTTAGTTATATATAAATATTCAATCAAAAAATGTATATATGATGAAATAGTATTCAAGCGAGATAGCGTTTCAGGTGCCGAATATAATATGGTGCGAATATTATCAAATATTGTCAAATCAAAATTACCAATAAAAGCCATAATGGCTTCCTAATGGTGACAATTTGTAATAAGCAGATGAGGGCAATAAATACCTTAAGTTTGACGGTCAAAGGATCGTATTTACTCTAGCTATTTTTAAGGAGTTCATTAATGAAAAGAATATATCAATAAATTGAGGTTCATCTTTCGCTAAACGATTAAACACGAGACTATGAAATTAAGAAGTAATACGTAACCGACTATTCTCTAATAAACTCTTATTACCATCATCAACACCATCTCGTGTCTGGTGATATTCCCGCCATCTAATCCTCCCATTTCGGAGATGTTCTTATCAATCTTCTTGAAGATTTTAAAGTTTACTCCAGCGTTCAGGGTGCCGCTAACAAGGTCGTCTTCCAGATGCTCCTTGTAATCGCAAATATCCCTTTTTAATTGGCGGAAATTGAATACGTTTAGATCCTTGCATTGGCTGACAATACTATGCATGACATCTTCCCTCTTGCGGCGGTGATCAAGATTTGGATCATTAATAATGAAGTGGAATCTGCCGCCCTTTGTTTGCCGCTCAGCCAATAACTTCTCTGATTTCGAAATGCTGGTGGTCATTTTCTCCACCTCCATGCTGAAATGCCGCCATTCACTGGTTGCGGCCTTTAAAGCAGACGGTATCGAATCCATCATTTGATCCAACGGAGGATCAAGTTCTGAAAAACATATTAAGTTTTAGAGGAGAGAAGTTAATAAAATTGGCTTACGGAGTATCTCACGCACAAATTCGGTCTCATCTATCGACCATGAAGCGGTTTTCTTGTCCTTCAGCGTATTGACCTTGTCCCTCATAGCTCCCATCGAGTCCTGGTCCTCAGTTAAGGACCTCATCAATACTCTTTTCTCATCTCGAAGAGTAACTTGAACTTTTAACTCCTGTTTGCGAGCTAGTAAATCATCATTAACCCCCTCAAAGGCCTTAAAAAGGGAGATAATTATAGAATTCTGGAAAGTAATAGAAACTTGTTAAAGAATCTAGCGTCGTATGTAAATATGGAAAACATGAATCCGTAATTATGCCAAAGTAACGGAAAAAATTACCTTATCGTCATCAGCGATATATACACGATCAAATGCTTGGCATTGTAAAGCTCGATTCATCTTCTCAACGTCGATGAATCGAGTGAGATCCTGATTCTCATCAATGGCATTATTTTCTTCTTCTTAAAAATAAACTTTTATACTTAAACTAAGAAAAGTATGTCTTACCCATGTTAGAAAGCTCTTTGGTGTAATAATAATAAAGACAAAAGTTTACATTTTCAGGTTGAACATCTAGAATGTTTAGCCATTAAGGCAGTCTAGAATATTTTGTTTAATACAAGTGGTCATTATGGGTAAAAAAGTTCACAGAATTAAGCTTTATGTTGATAATAAGGTAAGATCCTCAATTGTACCTAGTTTAGGGCAACGAACGAAATTTAACCAGCGACGACAAAATCGCCGACCAATATTATCATAATGACTCTGCTTACGCAGCATTAAGCTAAGTAATCGGATTCTGGCAGGGTTATGATTCCTAAAATAAATATAAGTCTCGCTTGGCTCCGAATGGGCGCGATAAAATAACTCCTCGGGACTGCTGGCGTCAGCACGTGCGCACGGAGTGATGCACGTGCATCGACTACGGTTTCCAATCAATATACGATGGGAAAAAAGCCGTACGGCATCCGAATGGTTGTGATCGAACGTATTGTAGCAATGGAGTACCATGATTACGCTTTTGGCTGAAGGTACAACATGCTGAATAATAAGTTTGGGATAATTATATAACAAAATGTTATGTCTAACCGAAAAACAACCTTTGATGAGAGCTCGGGGGGGATATATGTAAACATCCTCGTCGGAGTAAGGGCAGGCAAGACCATCGATACCAGATGTGCCGGGGTGAGCATATAATGAATAATACCTTGGACAAATATTGTTCCAAGGTGCTCCAAACCCATCAATGGATATGGGAAACAATAATAATAATAATGTGCGTATTTCGGTCTTTAATTTGCTTTCAATATGGCTGATACGCCGAGAAGGTTCATCAGCTTCCTGTTCGTCAGTCGGAACCCATACCATCTGTAAATAAATTAAATATAAGGAGCCAATTTGAAAATCCTGATGATATTTCTATAGTTGGTAATAAATATTAAGTAGGTTTGTAAAGTAACCAACAACATGTTTAAATGATTATAAGTACGCACTATAGAACAGCCGAGTTATGCTAGAATGTTAGATTCTTTATTTAAGTAGTCGCTTATAGTATAATTGAGTGAAATATATATAACCTTCTTAATGTATCTGAAAAAGAATACATGAAAAAATTATATATACGAAATCTCATTAAAATTAGGCTGATATTAATGTTATCTGAAATAAAGTGCGTGCATTGTAATATATATCATGTGTATATATATGGCGGTGACTTACTCGTAATTTTATGCCATGAGAGAGACAATGTTGCAAAATTAATCGTATCCCGCGCGAAAGACGAATGTCACGGGATCCAAACCTTTCCCAGGAAGAAACTACCGCGGTATTATCCACGCGTAAAAGTACCCGTGAGTTGTCTAATCTGGTGCCATAACTGCGAAGTGCTATATATACGGCATACATCTCCTTTAAATGTATGCTATCGCTAGCTTGCTCTCGGGAATAACGGAAAATACGAGACTCGAAAATGTCGTACATTGGGTTCATATTAACACGTAAGGCGCAGCCCATCTGACTTGAAGAGGCGTCTGTGTGAAGCTCATAATCGTGTACGTCAATAATGTTATGTCTAGCCACTAGCCAAGGCCGGCATAAATTGATATTGTGAAGTCGTTGCCATATATTTAACTCTTCTAATAATTCATCTAAATCAACAGAGCCAACCGGTATAAATTCTAAATTTTCCCTATAACCGTAGGCAATGACATTCGTCATTTCACGAATAAAAGCACCCATGTTGAGAACAACCACCAGCCAGGAGGCGCACTTTCCCTTAAATTGAATTGCTGATTCTGCGCAGTATGAAGCTATTTTATAAGTAAGGGTTATAAGAATTTGAACCAAAAATAGGAAAGCACATAAAAGCGCTAGCCCTACGAGACTGAATGAGATCGAAATTTGGTGTTTGAACCAATATGAAATTGACTACATATAGGGCCGACTTTCTAGAAATTGATAGGTAAATTATTAAAGGATGCAATATTGTTCTGCGCTGACAAAGGGTATTAATGAAATGTTATTTAGTCTACCTTCGAGCAAGTATACTAGGCTTTTATACCCTTGACGTCTGAAGCACGCGGCTTTGTAAAAATTACCATAACAGGAAAAGTATAATGCTATAGAAAATTTTTGATCGCCTAAATTTTAAAATCAATTAATATTAATGGCATATGAATTAATTGTTATTAAAGCAGTCCTTTTGATTAAATCAAACCCGTTTTTCGATGCTATAAACTCACTCGTATTTGCTCAAGTGTCTTTAGACAAATCACGTTCTTTGTGGTATTAATAAAGTGTCGAATAATCGCACAGGTATCTTCATACTTCTTTATAGGTATAGAAATCGTGCATTCGACCGTATCAAGGAGAAATCCGAGATACTCCATCTTCTGGCAGGGGATGACCACGCTTTTCGAGTGAGAAATAAAGCCACCTAATGACACGACTAGGCACATTAAAGCGTAGTTTCCTAAAAAGGAGGGAAGTGTTAATATTTCTTGACCATGTTAAAAAACCACTTATTCCATTTAATGTGAATGAGGAAATAAGGCAGAGTGTTAAGCACTAAATATGTCGTAACATAAAAGAATTGTGTTAGAACTCCTTAACGTATGATCACGCATTCTATCTGATCGTTTATATTGAATTGCTGAATAAAAAGAATCCGAGCAAAACGACAAGAAGTAATCTACTAATAGTTCTTGTATTTCAAAATAGTTAAAAACAAGGGTAAACAAATATAAATGTTATCGACTAATTTTTATGCTCCTTAGCTATAAATTATCTAAATTATTATCTAGAATATTATTACTGCATTTTAATATATATATTAATTACATGTATATTATTTACCTATAAACGTTTCGTGCATCTTAGAATTTGGTTTAAATCTCGATAAGCATAATCTGTCATCGAGATAAAGATAACAACGGTGACCAAATGAACTAATAATACCAGTAGCAACCCGGTTGCATGCAAGGAAGCTGTGGGCGCTATGAGTGAGGCCGAAGGGCAAAGCGCGGCATCGTATAATTAAACTTCCGATATGCATGTAAGACAAACTTTCGGAGTATGGGTCTAAAACCAAGTGCATGTACCCTATAAATAAATTATAGTGAAAGTAATCTATTAACCGGAATAAACGAAGCGATATGACGAACCATTGCGATCGTCGATTTTCGTCATATAATCGTCTTTTAAAATTGATCCTAATACACAATTAATGTCATCGAGTACGCATGGCAATTTAATTACAGGGGCCACAGTGGTAATAGGTGATCCATTTGTACTAAAAATTAATAATACTATAAGGCTATATGAACATGAACAAACCAAAGTCTTGGTTTTTTCGGCTCAAGCGCCATAGATAATAAACAATCAGCCTGTAATAAACTACTAGCATTCCGTCTAAACACTTCGATTCCACCCTCTTTAACCCACTTTCGTAACTCCCCGAAAACAACGGGATATTGCTTAAGCAATTGAGTTGAGTTATCGATCTGAAGAATACGGCCAGTTTGCCTTCGCTTGACGGGTTTATATCCAACCACAACGGTGTTGGGTTCCTTGTTGGCCAAATTCTTATATAGTGCCTCGCCAACGATCCTTTTATTCTTGTTTTGCCCTCTATAACTAAGCGTATAGTTCCTCATAATTACTGCTTGGGTGTACAGAAAAGTACGTCCGCGATACTTAATCGATTGATCTCTCCGCAATAACCGTGAGTGATGCCATAAATCGACACCATGGCAAATATGGGAATAAACATTATCCCGTTCTGAGTCACTCCTGAGAATAGTTAAAAAATCGTGCAAAAAGATATAATTATACCTCATAAGGGTTAATAGAATTAGCCAATTATGCCTAAAATCGCCCCAGCATCCGGCGTAAAAATCGTCCGGGGATCTAAAGGCTAAATCCAGCAAATTAGGAGTGAAACTATCGGGATGGTTTAGAGCCCAAATACCTTCGCTAAGTAAAATGTCGCTAGCAATCCGCCAACGAGTTAAATTCGTTGACTTCTTGGAAAGGGGTTCGCCACGGGTTAAGGTGATGTTATGTGTTAATAATTTTCCTGCTCTAACTAAATTTATCCAATTAAGAAGGCATATTCCATAGCCAAGATAATTTATAGCTTTAACCCGTCGTCGACGATTAACGGGATACTCAAGCTGCAGCCTCAATAAGTCTTCACATTCTTCGTCTAAAGTTTTCATTCTAGAATACAAATAATATTGCATGAGGATGATGAGAGAGAAAGAAGGCTAGTTGAAAAATGGACGAAGGCTTTAGCTTGTTAAAGAGATCGAAGTGCGGCTCAAGATATTACAAGTCATTGATATCTCTGTATTCGAGAATGAAAAAATTCGCACTTTTGCATAATCGGCCAATTGTAACATGGAATACAGGCGTACTATTCTCATATATGATCAGTTGGGAAAAACGACCGCGGCAACGGAAAGTTTCAAACGAAGCAATCGTAAGCAAACTTTCTCAAGTCAGATTGATTTTTCGAAACTTACGATTACCGCTTTTCGAGACACATTATCACGAGATTAATTGTGCGAAGAACCAGTGGGTAAAAGAGCGTATTGACCAAAACATATTTTCCCCAAAAAAGCAAGCTCTAATTGTGCCGCTGGTGTGGGCGAAAAAGGTGGCGATTGCCATGATGAAGTACGAACCGCCTAACCCAGCAGACGATCTGTTAAACTGCCTGCGTATATGGACATTAATTATGTCATATAATTGCGGAGGACGTATTGGTGATATTTTAAGTTTGTACGCAGAAGATATAATTGAAACAGAAATCGAAAACAAAAGAGTGTTTACCTGGGGTTTAAGAGTTTCGAAATCAGACCGACTTGGGACAAGAACAAAATTTATTAGACTTGTTGAAGCTCCCGCAGAACCGACTATTTGTCCAATAAGGGCAACTAACATTTTGTGGACCTTGTTTCCAAATAGGGGTAGAAAAGGATCAAAAAAAATGGGAGAAAAACTTAACTCTAATCAACTTTTTACCACGCAAAGTATGGTGAGAGGATGGGGCCAAGCTGCGGAAAGGATTCACCTCCCCTCGAAATTTAAGCTCTCCGCCCACTCGGGAAGGCGATTTCTAATTAATCTGGCAATTTCAGCAGGTATTAGTACCGAAGTTATCGTTCAACTCGGAGGATGGCAAACAGATCGGATGATCGATACCTACGCCAGTAAGACCGACCATACAAAGAATTCTATTCAGATAATGCTGGCCGAAAAAACAGTAAAAGAGCGAGACCTGATGATGAAATAATATAGTAAATCTTGTAATAAATAATATTGATATGTCACTCAGTCTGAATTAATGTATGACTTTATAGTCAAAGTTATAGCTTAAATGAAGTATCAATATTAAAATGCGTTAAAATTTTATCTGCCGAGTTAATTCGCTTAAGCGACTAATTATCCTGGTTTCTACTATCTCTCGGAGTTAAATATACATATTCTGAAAGATAAATATTTGATGAATCAAACGACCTAGAATGTTTGAGCTCGATAATAATTATAGCATTAATCCATAATAGATCGTTGGGCATTCCAACGTTTGCATTGAAATGAATGGATAGGATAAAATGTCAGCCTTTTGCCATATACTATCGACTTTTCAGGGAAACATATCGAATCAACATAGCCAAATCTGCGCTATAAACTGTAGATCTCCATGCGAAAAATTTTCACTGATATTATAATCTCATACAAATATTAAAACCCTAAAGGTGCAAATCGATAGAAATTTGCTTGATATTTTGATTATCTTGGAATACTGCGCATTTATAAGCTCTATCGGGTTATAGACATCAAAATTAGTCGAATATATATTTTCCCTGGCCTAGTGTATAAAGATGGATTCTCCACTATAATTGAACCATGGTAATTGCAGATTTCAAATAAATGTCACTCCGCCTTCGCTTCGTCATATTCTAAAATAAATTAGCCGCGATGAATCAAGGTTAACGGGCACGGTATAAAATAGGCACAAATTAAGGCAAATCAGCTTAGCTGCTGTAAGCAATAGTTTTTCTCTGATGTAAAGCTTAAGGGCAGCACTGATCACAGATTGGAAGTTCTGCATATTGCGTGACTGGAATATGTATATTACCATGGAGTGCTAAATTACCTCCATTATGTTGCATTTTACATATTTCAAATGGTGATTATTAACGAACTCGACCTTCACCAACTGTTATCATATGTTCTCTGTATTGTCTGCATGGTTCATCCTGTAATTCATCTTGTAAATTCATCTGTAAATTTTTCTTTCTATCAGTAAAATGTTAGAGGTGGATGTCACCTTATACACCTCAAATTTGCGTATTCTCGAAGAGCGAAAGTGGGTATTGCTTTCAAGCGACTATTTTTTTTTAATTTATAGGGAATCGATAAAATTAAGGTTTCCGCTGAATATATAAGGTCTACATTTCGGTCTCCGCTTAACTATTGATCGATTGATATCTTGACCAATTTTCCACGAAAAATTTCGATTCTAGGCGGGAATGCTGCTTAAAGTTTTCTTATCTAAGACACAGCTGTCTTAACTAATAAAAAACTAATTTTTTTAGAGTGTCATCTCCTTAGTACCTGTGATTTACGTTTCAAAATAACCAACTTCCGGTTGTCAGATATTATTTCCGGCGGTACTTCCGGTCTGAAAATAGTTCCAAAAAATCCCAGGTCCAATTTAGGGGGGTCGGTTGGGAACCCCCATTCAACCACGTCTAATACCTTAAAACGCTAAAAACACTATCCGTGGCTAAAAAAAAGTCAAAAATGTTGTTGGGAGATATCTGTCGAATATTATGACGTGGTTTTTACCGTAGTAAAGCCTGCCTATTGTGGATGTATCGGGTGTTGTCCATCCTGTCGACTTGGATGTAAAGTATACGGGTTGTTAAATTGGTGTTTAGGTTTATAATTACGCGAATTTATAAGGACCGTTACGATATAAAACCCCAAAAACAGAGCGATGCGTCACCTCGCCCACACAACCAAGTCGACAGGATGGACAACACCCGATGTATCGCCGTATTTGGTTTCTAGAATTGAATCTTCATTATCGTTCAAAAAATTTCCACAGAAAATAAAGTTGAAGCCTGTTTACCGAGTCCCTGTAGGATCCCAGTAGATGTATTTTGTAAATTCAGTTTATCCTCATTATGACGAAGTATTTATCAGTAATAATCGTTAACACTAGTCGTCTAGTCAAACGGCGAACATTTGGCCTTCTAACAGTAAACCTTTTATTAAAAACTATTAATTGATTTTTTTCTGAAACGGCTCGAGAAGAAAATGTACGACTAGAGACTTTTCGTCACCTCACTGTGTTAAATGGAAATTTTGTTTAACCAGTGGAGACCCCGAAGGACGTTTTGTCCCTTAACGGCTCTTCTTTCGCAAATATCTGGAGAACGAATAGATGGATCTTTTTTACCATCATGTCGACTTGTTCTTCGTTTGCATTTCATTTGGAAGCTGGATAATATCTTACAATATAATTTGT
>SCLF01021264.1:0-12572 GCA_004367975.1 Mesochordaeus erythrocephalus
TTCGACCCTTCTCATCGTGAGAATTTGAGATACTGATCTCTGATTGGTTCTCTCACTTTTATATGCCTCATCATATTTTAATCTATGTAATGACTAATCCCGCCTCCTTATATAACCTGGAGTAACGCACTCTAAACATTGACTTTTTCGACTTGTGCTTAATCGGTTATTGATACCCCATATTTAGGCCTTACAAATAGGTTCTTTGGAGATTAGAATCGATTTCTCATTAATTTATGGAAATCTGCATAGACTACCTCATAACTTCTGTTACTTTAATATAATAAACTTCAACTGTCGTGTTCGAGTCCAATAACAACCATTATTTTCAATGCATGTACCTGCATATGCAAACAATAATAAATCCCATTTTGCATCATAAAATTTTAATGAATTTTATTCATTGGTTTGTTTCATGAAAGTTACAATAAAATCTTTCGTTCAGAAATCTGTCACCAGCTATATAATATGAGCCAAGTATTTTTCATCTTGACTTCCTTTTGCTAGATACTTTATGTGCTGTCACAGCAACGAAACCGCCTGTTCTTCTAATTCGTTGAAGTGGAGCGGTTTCTCTATGTTGATGTCAAAGAGTTTTGGCCATTGTTACCCATATGCATATTATCTAGCTGATACTTTCTTGTTCTTTGGACGTACATTTGTTTGAGATCTTTTAGTTTTTACGGAAATGCCGTGAAAAAACCGAATGTCATTGAAATAAATAATTCCAATGTTAATGATCCCAAAAGGCAGTCGCTCGCTGGATAAATTGCAAACATGTAATCTGCACTGTTTTTTTCTTGCTCGGATAATGCAATCTGTAACAGGAACCGAACTGTCAGTTTTATTTCTGCTGTTTGGCTTACCATGATGACTTCCACATAGCTGCTGAATCTATATTTCCCGTGGTGCCGCTTCCGACATGCTTAATATAAAATTTTAAACACTTTTTTTCTAATCAAGAATAGCGTGTTGAATTTTCAACTTGTTTAACTGAGTAAGATTTAGCCCTACGTACGAGTTTAGCATTTCACTATTTTAACCCACCTTAGATGGTGAGTCACTGTTGCTGCCTCTACTCTTAAGGCTAAAATAGTAACACAACAACTGGCTATTTTGTCATTCCAAAACCCCACTTGTCATTCCAAAACCCCATTTGTTGCTTTACTTGTTTTGGACCCCCCCCCCTATAAGTCCACCATCTACCTAAAACTACTATTGGGCAATCCCAAGACTCTACTTTTGCCGCAGCTAAAGTTAGTGCCTCTCTTCTGTTCCCGCCAGATTAGCTTTAGACATACGAATGTCTATATGAATAAACATTCTATTTTCTACCATTCTCGCTCAAATATCTTGCCACTGTAAACGGCAATCATCTATCACCAACATCCGTAAAAAACGTCAGGTAAGTTATAGTACTAGCCGCTTTTTCGTTAAATAAAATATCACGTTTTCTACCTGTGTTATCTTTCCATAACGCTTTTGCTAAGTACATTAGCTTATCCCAATTTATAACTGAAAATTTTATTTTCAAAGTCTAGAGTAATGGTATGCAGTACAAAGTTTTTAAGTCTACAGATGTGTATCGGGGGGTGTGCTTGTCTTGGCCATTTGAGCTATCACTGAAAATGTGATGTGCCTTGAATCGTTTCCATTCCTTCAAAATATGCGATTTAACCTTAATTATTCAAATTAAGTATTTCTACCGTCTGTTTTATCTCTTCACTGGGGATAGTCCAAACTTTGGCTTTGACTGTACCTTTCGCTGTGGTAGACTTACTTCGTGGTTGTTGGGCATTTTTGTCTTTATCATAGACTTTATCTACTTGTGTCGAAGAGCTTCCTTGTGAGCCCTGATTTCTATCTGAATATCCTCGATAATTCCCACGTCCAGAAGTTCTTCTGCAACCTATTCTGAATGAGCTTCCTCTATATACTCCTCCACATAACGTGTATTTTGAGCTTTGTTGTGTAAAAGTTGGAATTTTTTCTGTGTAAGTTCTACAACTTTTGGCTACAGTCATTTTGTTTCGAAAGGTTGAACATGCTAATTCCTTTATTCGCCCTAGGTGCTTTGGCCCTTCGACTGTTGTCTCCGATATTAACATGTGAGTCTTTTTGAACACCTGATTCGCTAAATTTATCATATATGCCTGTGTATATTTGACTGAATTCCTTTGTTTATTCATATCTGCCATTGTTGCTATTACAAACGTTTGGTATACATTAAAGTTGTCTTATTATGGTCTATGAGCAAATTATGGAGCTCCAGATATAATACCCGGTAGTTTTCCCGATCTGGTAGCATGTTTTCCAAGTAGGCGGGTGCTGATACCCACTTCTGAAAATATTGGGTTTTACAATTTAAAATTGTACAGCTGAAAATATGGGTCGCCATTTTCATCAGTTAGAGTCTTCCGACTCGCTTTGGTTTCTCTGTCTTACAGATCTTGAATGTTTATCTTCATGATCTTCTGATTACGCGTATTCTGTGGTTGCGCTCCTGCCGTCAGTTAATTCTTTCTGTCTATCATTATGACTAGATTCTTTTCTTCTAATTCCGTCAGTTGCAAGGCCGTCTTAGTTCTGTCTCTGGCGCCTTCAATCAGCTCCTTGAGACTGCTACTTTTTTCCTCTGGATGATCTTCGACAACCAATATCTTAATGAGTACATCTTGTGTTACGTTTACCTCTTTGGATAATCCTGTCTTTTCCCGATCTAGACGCCTGTCTCTTAGATCTTGTAATAAGCCGACCGTTAGTCGTTGGAAATCTTCGTCATTCGAAATTTTGCTTCAAAGGATTTCAATCTGAATTAAAGTAACCTTTTAGTGTCGATCATTAGTTATTTTTATTAACTAACGTCTTATTACTATTAGTACTTATTAATAATTTCCTACTAATACTATGAGTCTTATTAATAAGACTAAAAGTCTTACCCCTAAGACTGAAAGTCTTACCCCTAAGACTGAAAGTCTTACCCCTAAGACTAAATTTTGGTCTTAGCCTACATTTTTTATTTTCGACTAAATAGTCTTACTTTTATATTGAGACTAAAAATTTCTTTGTATTTCTCGTTTCATTTCTTTTCTTAATTTATCTTACTATTTTTAACATAACAGTTTGTTTTCATTTTAGGATTATTAGCTACAATGCTACATTAGCTACATTGCTAGGTATGTTACTTCCTATTATGACGAGGTATTTAGTTTCATTATTTTTTATAGTTTATCTTATTTTAAAATAACGTGTTTTACATAATATAATGTTTAACAATACACTGTATACATCAACTTTGTAAAAATTGTTTCATTTTGGATTCGTTACTCTTTTCCCTTTACTTGATATTTCACTGTATCAGGACTTTCTATACTGCTTCATTTTCTTAGCTTCTTTTCTGATTTCGAACTTATCTTAATACAATTTTACTTATACCTTGTACTCATCATTTCTCTTGCTTTCTTGGCACATTTGTGCTGTGATTTTTTCTTGATTTTTAGTCAGTGCTTAACAGTTCCAGCATAGCCAGAAAACGGCTTGTGGTTTTATATTAAAGGATCCGCAAATATTCGTTTCACCTATCAAATGTTTTTCCTCAGAACGGATCATTGTTAATGCTGGCAGGCCATACCATTTTCCTTTTTGTATGTGAACTGTTACCTGTGTATTCTTCATTGATGGTGTGAGTGCCAGTTGCCACTCCGCAAAAATATGACCTACCACTTGTTTTCAGCAACTTGTTTTTGATGTGTGCCAAGACTTTTGCTAAGATGTTTTTGGTGGAAAAACGTAAACCATCTCCCCCTGTAATTTTTCATCTGTGGTTGCAAAGAAATCATTTTCCAAGGCCTGATCACTTTGCTGCCATGAAATAAGCTTCGTGCATTTAGTGTTTTCCTTTGTCGCCATTGCGTCTATCGTGAATATCAAATTTAAGTCTTTTTGCCATTCGTTAATTATGTCATGAACTCCTCATTCCAGTCAATTCGTCTGGACGCTACATCAGCTAGTTGGTATTCTGTGACGATCGAATACATATGAAACTCTATATTTGAGTCATGTTCAAATTCAAAAATTTCCGTCATTATCTCATTTAATTGCTTGTTTGGACTTGCCAAATTCTTAAATGAGTAAACCACACTCTGATTATCAGAGAAGATAGCTACTTTCTTTCCTTGTAGGCTTATTTTCAGTTCCTTTTATTGCCATTAAGATCGTAAACGCTTCTTTATTATGTATTGCCCAGCCTTGCTGTTTTCACTGAAGTATCTTGTCGCTTGCTGATTTTCTGTCTTAGTAAACCAGCAATATCCTGTAGCAGCTTGTCATGGTTCTGTGAAAAGCACCTTTTTTTGTAAATTCACCGTTTTCTTCGGTAACCAGTATCTCTTTATTTTTAAATAGTCAAAATCTTGCCATTTTTGAAGTTCTTTTTTGCGGTCCTCATCATTGTATTCCCATTTGTCATTTGTTCTGTTCGCCTGTGCTATCACTCTGGTCATCTGTCGTATATAGCATTTCATATTGTTACATGCTACTTCAAAACTGAATGCTATGGCTCGTAGTCTCTCCAGTTTTTTCAAATAGAACTTGTCCTCATTTTGCACACTTTTACACAAGTGTATGCATTTCAACTATTTTACTCTGGTACTTCTATTGCACCTAGCCAAGTATTGATTTTCATTCCCAAGAATTGGAACTCATATTGTGGATCTGTTACTGACTTGTCCAATGAAATAACTTCACTCGTTGCTATTATGAGCGTCACTCTTAGAAAACAATTTAAAGGTATCTTCCCTGCATCCGGATCATCTCGTAGAATCATCTGTTATTAATGTCTTTTCTGTATCCATGAACAGTCTGTCATCTAAATTAGGCCAATACTCATCGTCTTCTTAAGTAATTGATGACAATGGGGTTTACCCATTTAAATATTGATGGAGCTTTTGGCAGGCCAAAAGGTATTCCAAAATATTTAAATCTCAAATTTTCAAACTGAAACGAAGTCATGTTTCGATTCTTTGTTTAGTTTTAATAATTGGAAACCTCTTTTGTCATCCAGTTTACATAGTCTGTCCTGAAATTTTATAACTTCCAGGATTTGTTGAAGTCCTTCCATTTTACAAGGTGCTGAATGCTCCTCCATAGTTTTAATAATTCATAAACATATTATTGGCTTTGAGTCTAGCGCTGCTAATACCAATGGAGTTTGAAGTTGTGTCGTTTCGTATTCCTCATTAATCTAATAGCTCCTGTTTGAAGCCAGTTTTCCAGTGTATTAACAACGAACTCTCTATCTGCTTGTAGCATTTTTCATCAGATTTGAAGATAATAGGTTTCACTATTTTCCGTGAGGTAGTGATTTTGAGCCTTTTGCTATACCAATTTTCAAACGTGCCCTCTCTTCTTTCCCAAAATAATGCTTTCCGTAATATTTTGCTCAATCCCAGATCTGAATCTTCCCAAGTTGAATTTTCTTTGTTGCTGCCGATCAGTTTGTCGAACCCTTTCCCGTCCGGTCCTATTTTTTCTGGTACCAGATTCGACTTTATTGGCTCTGATCTTCTGATCTTAGGCTGCTCTCTCGCCGCCGGTCTGTTCCATTCCAGGTTGTTTTTAGCTGCTTGAACATGAAGTTTGCCTCTCTCATCCATAATCATTATTGGAAAGACTCCTGTAAGTTTGTCTGACTTACTTTTGTACATGGATTCTATTTGTAATTTTTTTCATTCATTCTCACAATTTCCTCCTTTTTATTTCCCTTGTGTAATTTTTCATTCCACCATCTTTGAATATTTGGTGATTGGGGAAGAATTTCTGTTCCATTATGTCCAATCCAGAAACCTATCGGTATCCACAACTGGCCTATCTGACCACTTGGTTCTTGATGCCATTAGGTTAACGTTTTCAACACTTGACTCGATAATGCCTCCATCTTTTTCTGTGTGACCTCGTCATTCTTTTGCCTATTTTGTTCGTTATAATTGTAAAAACTTGATTAGAAATATCCATCGCTTTTTGGGTGAGAGAAAAAATATAGAGCTAAAATTTAATGGTTCAATTTTTTTAGTTAACAAATTGCAAAACCGATTAACTAGTGAATCCCAACCTAAAACTGAATAATATTTTCCGTTAAAGCTATCGGCCTATTTAACTGCGTCAAAATTCTGTTAATATTTATTTACGTTAAAGTGCGATAGGCGATAATCTAACGATGATGCACGTGAAATTTCAATCAAATGCAATTTTCTCAGCCACAATATATTCCTAGTCACGGAATGCCTTCTACAAACGTATTCACTCTCTTCTACTTTGTAAATATTGTGGATATTTAGATAACAGTTCTCTACCTCTCTCTTCCCGACCTCGCGCACGTTCTGGATAATATTATTGGTGTAAAACTAGTTCTTTGCAAACCTATGTGTACAATCCTCAATCTGTTAAAACCCAAAGAAAATAATTTCGGGAGAAAACACGAAATAAGACCATATCAATAATTTAGACAGAAAATCACTACTGTGGTAAAATCAATAGATATATTTTCAGAAAGGACATAGCCTTAAATCCGCAATTAATAGATCTTTAATCGTTTGACTTTCAGAAGAATGAAGATTTATGTTGCAAATTAAAATATTTCATCATGCAATGTAAGATAACAAAATATATGTATAACAATTAGCATTTAATAGGAAATTTGGATTTTAAATGCGTCTTCAATTTACAGAAGTCCGTAATATAATATAATCTGTCACTCATTATAAACAAGGTTAAACTGAACATTTCTGGTTAGAGCTCTATCGGATAAAAATTTTAATTTATATAATCTATATTATTATATACACATTCTGGATACCCTTTATATATAGCCTTTAATAAAATAACACTCTAAATTAGAATGCGTAATTATATAACCCATTGTAGAGCTACAGCCCATTGTGTACTTATAAAGCATTGTACAGTTATAGCTCGCGCTATACTCACCCGGCCTGCAAATTTCTTCATCATACCGTTCTCCAACCGTTACTCGGTGAATGTTTTCACACGCTTCACCAAGATGTGATGCCAAGTCGAGTCAGGCAGCCTTACTCAATACGCTCTTAGTTCTCGGTAGAATTTTCTGATAATTCCTCCGACAATAGTGAGGCTGGAACTCTTCTACCATTATTGACCTTTATGGCGTCACTGTCCACTGTTACTAATGACCTTACCTATTACCTTGTTTGGAATGATATTTCGAATGTTTCCAGTCTGTCCTTTTGGCTGTCTCCCGTTCACCCTAAATTGTCAGGAGCTCGACCTGTCATATACCTGGTTACTTCTGTCGTTTTCTCATATTTCATCGATAATGTTAATTGGTATATTCAAAGTCAACTTGAATGCTTTGTATTGACATACTTCAAGTTAATACCCACATAGTAATCCTAGTTTATATACAGTTGCCTGTGATGATTATTATCAATTTGAGCCTTTATTCTCGTTCCTTGTACCTTATCGACCTTAGTTTTTACTGATTTCTTCAGACTCTATCAATATTTTATCCATTTCTTTAGCTTACACTCTGAATAATCCACGTCAAATAGAGAGAATATCGTGTTCTTTTCCCGCTGCTTTAAATGTTTATGGCACATAGTTTGGCTTTACCACGCCGTTTCATATTACTTTCTTACGCTTATTGGCTTCTTTTACATTATCCTCGAGATCCTATTATGTTGAATATCAATATCGATTTCTTTGATTCTCAGGTTATAATGGGGTTAGGTGCTATTGTTCCGTCATCAATTTGACAGCCTAGGAAATTGTATTTTTTTAATAAACAAAAAGATTTACTGCCCTTTAGTCTCGCACGTGCGAAATAAGGATTCTAAAATGTTTAAAAAGGTGTTGTTACCTCTTGGACGGGAGGTACTCATTCCTCTAGTACGCGTGTGAAACCTTACGTTCCAGATCCGGTATTAAAATACAAAATTACGGCTAAAAGTACGGCCAAAACTACGGCCACAATAGTAACATCCTGCGAGGTCGGCTTTGAATGTCAGGCCATTTAATTATATTTTCCCGTCAAAATTAAGGGCTTCCTCTCGGTCATCGGTTGGTAGACCACTATAACTTATGAATTCGTTAATTGGTTACGAATTGACGACTATTCTGTGAGCACTGAGGATAACTAATGTGTCTCCTTTTTCATTATTTTCCTTATCGAGATTATCTGTAGGATGTTCTTTGGTATAACATGGTGGTCCCTAGTGCTTACTAGCATCACAGTTGATATTGCCAACAGCTATTTTTTTAAGACTGCTTCCTTTGTTGTAACATTCAATTGCTGTTGACGTCTCTCGTGTTTGACATAAGTGCCAAGATATTCCCGTTAATTTCAAAATCAGGTCCAGTATCTCCCATAGCTTTTTGTCGGATTTTCTACGCAACCTTTGGATATCGCTATATACCTATTGGGTCTAAGGTTATGTCAACGTACGCGTATGTTTCCCAGTCGCGACCGAACTTCTGAATATTTGTGTTCATGTTGACGCTTATGGCTTGTATGCATCCTAAACATATAGTGTCCTCTTGATAACATAGACCACTTTTGTCGACTGTTATTGATTGATACGTTTTGTCTTTTTCTTCGGCTGATATGGACAGGCTATATTTTAGTACCATCGAAAAAAGTACCATCGAGAAACCTTTGAAAAGAACGACCCCCAATATAACCCCTGGTGTTTCGAGGAATCTAGGGTGATTTTCAGTCTGGACGTGCTTGAGCGTCCTATTGATGCCGTTGTTAGCTAGTTTGACGGGGATGTATATGTAACACTTCCAAAGGTTTATTAAGTGCCCTCGGAATATTTTTGTACTTTTAGCCGATTTAATATATTAACGTTTTGAAGGAGACTTTCATATAATAGGATCCTTTCTGCCCCACTATCAAAGATAATTAAAGTTTTAATGGCACTCGGTTTATTTATGTTTTAAAAACTCCTCAAGATCGCTCGTTCCAGTATATGCCATTTACGGCATTTTGATTTCTACCGTCATTTCGACTGTTGTTGTATTTATTATTGCCGTTATAACGGGTATTACGGTTATTTCGCCTTATTAGTTATTAGATGTATTGGGACTATTTCTGTAAGTAGGGACGTTCTTCTGGGTGTTAAGCTAGTTAAGATAGTTGTGTCGATTGATCTGAACAATATTCATCAATCTAGGGCAGCTTTCTCCTGAATGGAAGTGCGCAAGTTCAAATATTGTATGTTACCCTTATATCTCTCGTGGTGTCTCCTGCAGGGAACGACTCAGTTTTGTAAAGGCAATACACCGGATAAAATGTTCCGCGCTGGCGTTTGGTGGTTAAGTGATCTCACTGAAAGCTTTTTCTTTTCCTTTCTCTTTTTTCAGTGGGACTACTTTCACTTAGAATTTTGGCTACCCGTGGAGGTCACGAATAACTTGGTCAAGATTAGTCGGTGGAAGGGATTTCTGCCGTGTAAACATAGATCAATACATGTACAAATAAAACATGACCAAAACAAATTGATTTGTGTATTCATATCTGCTACGAACTTATTAATATGTGCAATTATGTGAGAGTATAATCACGGTGGTTAATATGAGGAGGTTGATACCATAATACATAAATACACCTGCTTATATCAAATTGAATCAAACACATTTTGAATAGGAATTAAGGTATCTATTATGAGGTAACGACAAAAATAATTTCGGACTAAATAAAGTCATCGAATATTATAACATAGTTACGGCCTTAAGAATTGTACGTTATTTAAGAGGAGGCATTCTATTTTCAGGGAGTATACCACAAGATCTCATTTTACATACCCCTGTAGAGTTTTTGATTGTGCATATTTTGAGATATGTTAAAATATTTTTTAATGATAAAAAAGAAAATTAATAAAAACGACCTTTAAGCAGAAGATATATATACCATTAAAATCGCAATTATAAACGGACACACACAAAATAACCCTTCTGTATTCAAATAATGACTTTCCACCTTAAATAATGACTTTCCACCTCAAAGAATAGAAGATGAAATCCTAATTTTTAAAACCTTCCCAGTTTATGCTACAGATACGCTAGAAATATAATTCTTAGAGATCCTGATAAACAATTAAATTGCGATTCTAATGATATAAATATCATGCACTTAAAAGTTGTTTTTATTAATTTCGTTTTTCATCCTTAAATCATGTCTCTATCGGGCTCCACAGCTTGTCTAGAAAAAGGGGGGCTTATTTGAAACGGCCCCCAAACAGATATTGTGGTACCCTCGGCGAAAATCGGATAATATATATTATGTAACTAAACCGTTGTCATAAGATTACGAAAAATGACATGTTCTGGGCTGGCGAATATCTTGGGTTCACTACTGCTGATCATATCCTACTAGAAAGTAAAATATTGGAAGAAAACATGTCAAAACGAACGATTACCCGCTTGCGAAATTTATCTTCATTTGATGGTTATTTTCCAGCTCCAAATTTTTCAATGGATGATTTTTTCAATCGATCCGGAATGCAATTAGTTGATTTGGTTCTTGACTGCAAATATAGGCAGCGTGTCTATGTTTCAACTAATTGTTGACATTGCGAGGACCTTGTATGGTGATTTAAGATGGTGATTTCGATACAGGCTTGAGTACAACCACATTTATAATTTAATACGACGGAAAAAATTTTAAATCCATACTCCTAAATGGGGTTAGCTAGGATGACAAGATGTCCCGCTTCTAAACTCTCCTTTTTTGGGATGTGGCTATTTTCCCCGATTATATTTGGATTGTCGCGGTTTTTGAAAAATTCTAGAAAATTAGCCTTGAACAAAAATGGGCAATTAGAAAGTTTTTGCTAAGAGTACACCTCTGAAACAAAATCGATCCTGTCAACCTAGGGTCAGCTCAATTAGACATTTCCAGTTCTCAATTCGAGACTTCAAAAATGTCAAAAATTTCGAAAATGTCAAGAATCTAATTGCACGCTAAGTTATGGAATTTTTGGCATTTCAAAAATTTTGACATATTCGAAATTTCGAACTTTTTGACATTTTTGACATTTTGAAATTTTTTGTCATTTTGAACTGGAGTATTAATTCAACACAGTTGAATTAATTTACTGCACCACGATTTAACTATTTGACTCATGATATTTTTTTTGGAAACCTCACACGACACAGTCTACGTAGAATAGCGACATCGTTCAGTAGTACACTTAATCACGTTTTCCTCAATGATAATTTTATTTTTTATATATGCTGAATGTTGCACACAATTACGTCTAAACCAACATTGCATTGCTGCTATCGATTACGTCCCCAAAATTATTATACCATATTATGGTTATAATCCATATTGTATCTCTATGTTAGGTTTGAGGCTGATCTAGTTTTAGTTAATACTTTCGTTATTGATGGATGAGGAATAGGTCTAGAGATACGATAGTTGGAAACAGATTAAAAACGTGAACAGTTTAATCCCTTTTATGAAAGAGCGTATGGCTCTATACGACTTAAATTTTGACCGGCATATTTAAAATAGTCAGTAAATAAACTGTCAATTTTTCGACGGAAAATTTCGAATTTTCGATTTTTAGCTTTATTTCTGGTCGTTAGGTCGCCTAAAATATGCGCAATAAAATTCTAGGCAGGAATGCTGCTTAACGTTTTCCTATCTATGTCTAAAAAAATTAAAGTGTTATTTCCTAAGTACTCGGGCAACAATTTGGTGTGATTCTCGATTGAAAAAAAACAATTTCCTGTTTTTAGGTAGCACTTCTGGTGCCAGTTTCGGTCTAAAAATGATCGTAAAAGATGCGCGAAAACTGGTCGATGAGTATGATGGACTCAAAAGGGAGCACAGGAGTTAAGCAGCATTCCTGTCTAGAAATTTATTGCGCATATTTTAGGCTACCTAACGATCAGAAATTTTGACCGGAAATGAACCTAAAAATCGAAAATTCGAAATTTTCAGTCGAAAATTTGTCATGTTGTCAATCGATCAATAGTTTGGTCCAAACTGAAATATAGATCTTATCTATTTAGGGCAAGCCGTGGTTTTATCGATTCGCAATAAGTTGAACAAACCGCGATTTCAAACTGAAACGCATCGATCTTTTCCAGAATAGGACCAATTTAGTTTGTTAGTCTCAAGAGATATAAGGTCATCACTGCACCTACATTTAAAGATCACCGACTACCCCCCAAATTGGTATTATTTGACGCGTACGGATATCAGCTACATTCCTCTCACGTGATCGACCCCGAATTCCTAACCCATTATGTATTTATAGCCACTAGAAGTTACAAATATGTTTTAGGAAAGTATGTCCGATTGGCTCGAAAGAGCCCTTATTCGACGCGTCATGACTTCAGCTTCAATTCTTCTCAAAGTACTGAATTTCCCGAATTTCAAATTTTAAAAAAGTGACAAAATCACGTGAAAATTTCATTTACCTCCACCTAGTGTTCTCTCGGAATACTGATGGGCACAGGCATATTGATCGTGAACAAAATCTATTGCAAAGTGCATACCAAAAATATATAAAATGGTGTAGTTTTCATCA
>SCLF01021375.1:0-12568 GCA_004367975.1 Mesochordaeus erythrocephalus
TTTAGCTTCCACTTCCGGTGATACATTCGGCCTGAAACTACGTAAAAATAGATACGTTTTTAGGTTACGGGTGCTAGGGGGAAGATTTAGGACCACACGTGTTTAAATATTAATAAGTCCGCAACTGATCGGTTACCGAGACTTAGTGAGCCTAATAAAAAAAATTACACGCCTTCGTACAGTTAACCCCCAAAACCCCTATTGTGAAACTTTAAATTACCATAACTTGAGAAGAATCAATTGTATACACTTGGCGTAATGTAAAACTTTGATCGTGAATCTAAACTCTATAACATATAAAATTTTAAGGCGACAGATTTCAGCGCACGGGTAAAGTGGGGGTTGGTGGTAAAGGTCATTTCGTGAAGTATGGCTGATTGGCTCGAAAGTGGGTTTATTCGACGCGTCATGACTCAAGCTTCAATTCTTCTGAAAGGACCGACCCCAAATGATCGCAAAGTATGTTCACGTAAAATTCGACTCGAAACAACTGCGTTAAAACTACATTTAATGGCGGTCAAAGTCAATTACAGTGGTTGCCCTAAAATTGTGCGATCATATATTTTCTTCTCGAACGTCTCACCGGAAAATCAATGAATTGTTTTTAATAATAGGTTTACCATTAAAAAGGTAAACGTTCACCGTTCACCCCCCGTTATGTAGAAAGGGCGAATTTAAGTCAAAACTGTCGTTTCGTAATTGGCTCGAAAGTGGGCTTATTCGACGGGTCATGACTCAAGCTTCAATTCTTCTCATATGACCGAAAAAGGTATACATTTTCAAAAGGTAACTTTTCGATTTCAACGAAGCAAGGCCAACCCTAGTTTTTGTGCCAATTTAACAGCCCGTCTCGGGTCAAATGATGACGAAATACTCGCTTCGATGTCACTCCTCATTTCAGGACGGTCAAAGTCAACTATATTCTACTCACGTTTTGTTTTTAGAGGGGGTTAACTGTAAGAAGGCGTGTAATTTTGGACATTTTAAAAACAGATTCAGAACCGTAAGGAAAAACTCTATCAGTCCCACTAAGTCTCGTTAACCGATCTCTTGCTACCCAGACCACATAGGGGGGGGTGCAGTTTTGATACATGTGTGACATAATTATATGCTTACCACTTTATTCATAATGGTACCGAACCTCACTCTTCGCGTGTTTTAAAGTGCAAGTCTGATTTTGAAAGATAAACAGAAAACCGAAATCGGTCGCATATCGTAATCGAAAATTTTCGTCAGTGAGGCTAATAATAGACCTTCTGGTCGAATTGCGTCACTGATAATAGAAATGTATATTTAACAGCCATACGACCGATAACGTTTTGATGTGGATTACGTAACTTGACATGTTAACGGGAATAGTAAAAGGAATATTTGTACCCGCTTGATTGATTTGTCTATATTGCTTGTTTGAGTTTCATAGAGAGCGGAGAGACACAAGTTTTAGAGATTCATTAGTTAAGCCGGTATCAAACTACGTACAGTGCGGATAATATTACGTAAGGTCAGATACCAATGATGGGATTAAGTTGGGATTACCGAATGGAATGACTTTCTTGAAATGAATACTGAGTGAGAACTAGAATTCTAGACTTCTATAGAAGTCTTTTTTTAATTTGATAATCATTGCCCATTTATCATTCAGGATTCGGTCGGATAATGGTTGATAATGTACTGCTTCTAAAAATAATAATGTCCAAAGGCTATCGTTGAATAACGCCAGGCTTTATCCGTTCTAAACATGTCATATTATTGACATTTTGGTCCATAATTAAAAACCAAGTGCATAATTACGTAACATTTATTACATTTTTGACATGAATCACTGGTTGCGAGACCTGATGAAACAAATTTTTGTTTCAGTATTTTTGTTACGAAATGTTTGGTCCGGAATTTGGTCCCATAATTTTGTTTCGGAATTTTTGTGTTAGGATTTTTGTTTTGGAATTTTTGTTTTGGAATTTTTGTTTTGGAATTTTTGTTTTGGAATTTTTTCTTTGGAATTTTTGTTTTGGGATTTTTGTTTTGGGATTTTTGTTTTGGAATTTTTGTTTTGGAATTTTTGTTTTGGAATTTTAGTTTTGGGATTTTTGTTTTGGAGCTTTTGTTCCAGAATGTTAGCTGTTAAAAATGTGCAGTGTTTGTTTTGAACACTAGTTATAATTAAATTGAAATGCAACCCTTAGCGTAATCTACTTGTCGTTATCTATGCCGAGCCATGTTCGTAAGTGATTATTATCTTGTTATTTTTTTATCGTTAAATTTATTATTAAATACGTGAATGAACCAATAAAGAATTATTGCAATTAGTATTCAATATTATTAAATATATATTAGGCATGGTTAAAGATTAACTTTTGGTTTTAGTACACCAGCGTCCAAATTCGGTATAGTCAAAGTGATTTTGAAATTTTCTATATTAAATTTTTAGGGACAAAATGTCCTGCGCTCTACTTTTCCATCTCAATTCAAAACGGGACAATATTTTCTGTTGGTAATTTTTTTGTAATAAATTGTTATCTATTTGTTTACAGACACGCCCACAACATAAGGGTTAGAACGCGAAATTTCATTCAAATAATATTACGCCCACGATCGGACAATTTTTATGACTTCACTGTATATCTTTAATGAATATTATATTAGGTTACTAACGTCTAGGGGACCAGATGTCACGCAAAAAGCGGTACGTTCCACTTTTTAGACACTTTTGGGGTGTCTAGCTTTTGTCCAGACTAAAAACACTTTGTAGCGTAGTCTGCACATAGTAAAAGAAACGGGCATCAAAAAAAATTTGGGTACTTTAAAAACGTTTTGTATGGATGATCCCCCCTAGTAATCGATATTGGCAAAAACCTACACAACCTTAAAAAGTGTAGGCTTATAGTGTAGACCCTATTTGAATATTTTTTTCAGACTTTCTGTGTCTCACTTTTTGACCAACTTTGAAACCCACTTTAACCCACGATAACATTAAATCCTGATTCCATAGAAATCAGTTTTCACTCCGTTCTGAACAGGGATAGACGAAAATAGTCTACAATACCCTTACTAAACATTATTATTATTTGACCGAGTCTCTTCACGGAATGGTCAGTTTTGAAGTTCACCTTAAAGTTGGTAGGGTAATAATGGCCTAAAGGTTACTTTAGAAGATATTCGACTCAAGTTTACTCTAAGGTAAGTAATTCGGGTGATAAAAAAACGGTGTAGATAACAATTGATAAGAATTAACCCTCTTGTAAAAAGCTGTCACGATATGACTTTTTGAATACAAAAGTGGTCCCCAGAAATAAGAAATTTTACTTGATTAGACAAATCTATCACTGATTATAGGGATGTAATAAATATTAATAAACTTTCTAAATTATTAAAATGTTTCACTTCTAATGAAATCTTTTGAACCAACTTTGCCAAAACCATCGCAGAGGGTGAATTCTCGTTGTAAGGCTTATTTAAACGACGCGTTCAATCATTACCAGTCTTTTATTGTATATCCCAAATCAAGGGACCGATTCCTTTTACTTGACAATATCAAAACTGTCATTGCCTGAAGGCAGGCTCTAACGTCTGATAGAGTTTTTCCTTGCGGTTCCTAATCTGTTTTCAGAATGGCCAAATTCATACAGTTAACCTCCTCTAAAAACAAAAATGTTTCGAGTCGAATGGTCAGTGAACATATTTAGGATCCTAACATGTTTTCTAATTCGTGATTTTGTTACTTTTTGAAAATTTGTACCTTTTTCGGTCCATTTTTGGGCCTGTAAGAATTCGGGGTCGGTCCTCTGAGAAGAATTGAAGCTTGAGTCATGACGCGCGAATAAGGCCACTTTCGAGCCAATCCGACATACTTCAGCATTGACAGTTTTGACATTGTCAAGTAAAAGGAATCGGTCCCTTGATTTGGGATATATATCTAGAGTACTTGTCAGAATATGTATAGCCAATCAAACTCAACCAATCGCATTGACTAATACTATTCAGATTCAAAAAGGGCTTAATGGGTAAACCAATAGAACACGGTGTAGGCTAACAAATACTTGCAGTTACTTAAAAATGTAGGTTTTAGAATTGTATGAAGACATTATCGATCAACGAAGAGATGACCACAATTATGAAAATAAACTGATATCCTAATAACTTTGGCGATTTATAGGCAGTTTAAAAAAGTATATTTAACAGTATATAAATATTCACAAATAAACACAGCCATTGACGCAAAATGACAAGGTTTACAAAGCATTTTTGCGTATTTTTTACAGGATTAAAGCAGAGAACCAAAACAATATAAGCCGAAACTAATTACGAACACAAATACGAACATGCAAGAACTTAGAAAACGTTTTAATCAATCAATTGGCTCGATTACTTGAATCAATCATTGAATCAAGCCAGAATTGGTTGGCGTTTTCAAGGAAAGTTATAGTACGCCACACGTTCCTAGAAAATTCACTTGCAAATGTGGATAGTGTGATCTATTGGCTATCAGAGTGATGTAATTCCATACTTAACTCACAAGGACGATTGTGTGCACATTTGCACACATACCCATTTTTCTTGAAAAGGGGCTTCAGTTTACATCCAATCGAGTTTAGACCTTTCGTACCCTCCCCTAGAATTTTACGCCTCGCTTTTTTTAAATTATTTTTTAGGTACCATGACCGGAAGTACTAGGTATAAAATTTCACATTTTTTTAAGTGTCTGATTTCCCCCAATATATGTCTCATTCAACACGAACGGATGTCCGCTATATTTATTCTCAAGTGATTGACCCCGAATTCCTAACCCGTTAAGTAGTTATAACCGCTAGAAGTCAAAAATGTGAATTCCGGCACTATCTACGATTGACTCGAAAGTGTGCTTATTTGACCCGCCATGAGTCCAGCTGCAATTCTTTTCATATGTGACAAAATCCCCCACTAGGTTCCTTCCTATTGACTTTGGAGACAGTTGTAAATATACAGATATCAGAGGAAATACTTAACGAATGTGCACACAAAGGTCCTAGCATACAGCCAAATAAATGGTCCTTGGGAGTTAAGGTAATTATACTCACAATAATCAGTATATTTAAGAGCATATAATAACCCTCTTAATATGTGTCGACACCTGACATTACTTTCTATATTATTTCATTCTATTTTTGACGATCAAGGAGAATACAATATTAATCGGTCCATGAGGTTTTAGTGTGGTTTTATCAAGAATTTCTCCCCGTGTTGAAATAGTGTTTCTGCTGGCGAAATTATTGAAAAGACAATAATAAACGCTAAGGTTAACATAATACGTTCATACCAAGCGAAAGACTTCCGGGACAAATATGAAGGCGAACTATCTTTTTCATACACAACCGCTTCAGAATCAGAGTTGGTCAATATTATTGGGGAATCAGACAATACACAAAAGACTGAATGATTGAGGGAGAAGTTCAACAACATGGGCAGGCGTGTGGAAACGTTGGAAAAGTTTTCGGCTTGAAGAATGTCGCACAAAAGTTGACAGAAACAGCGGTCACACAGAAATGCATTGCAGCTTTTATGAACGCCACATGGAAGAAGACTGCTTACTTGCCGAATCACAATCTCATGATGGAAAATTTTTATTCGATTCCGAAATCAGCCAATGTTTAAAACACTTAGACGATATAAATAGAAAATTAAGGGTGGAATCTGAAGAAAGGAAATCAATAATCAAATGGGATGGCCTTGTATGAAGCGAACGGGACGAGCTACTTAAAACGTTGACAAATTTGTAGACAATAATTTTCAAAATAATACACTTACGATGAAACGAAAGATTCAATGTAAAGAACAGGCCTAATGCGTTATCAGTAGATAATCGGCGAAGCAGATTTTTATTATTAGATCTACCCGCAAACATTTCGCGTGAAATAAGTGGTGATAAACGATATTAGGACTAAACTTATATCTATTTAGCTACATTACTTCTCAAGTGATCGACCCTGAATTGCTAACCCGTTATGTAGCCAAAGCCACTAAGAGTTAAAAATGTAATTTCGCTAAGCATGCCCGATTGGCTCGAAATGGAGCTTATTCGAGCGTCATGACTCCGACTTCAATTCTTCTCAAAAGACCGACCCCGAATTCTTAATACGTAACCTAGTTATAGCCCAAAATGGGATTTATAAAGTACAAATTTTCACAAAAACTAAAGTTTAGGACGCTCAAAGTCAATTTTGTCCATTTTCGACACTGTGACCTTCGAGGTCCATAGCCTTAAAACAAATAATGTTTTAGATACTTTTATTGGATGCCCTGTGTTTAACTTAACCTAGTACCACATTTGTTCGGTGGGCTGCCACGCCCACTATGTAAAATAAACATTTTTTCAAAAAGGTCTTTTTCATGGTCTGTCTTTAGGGTGGTTTAACTATACGACGTTGTATAATTTTTCATATTCTGAAATCAGATTCGGGACCGCAAAAAAAAGTATATCACAATCACTAAGGCCGGTTAAGCTATCAAGTCCCACTTCAGGGGGTAGGGTGGGGAGCTTTTGACAGGGATGTCAGATAGACTAAGCGGATAGAGCTACAGAGTTTGATTAACATAACACAAAAATGGTTCCTTACAGTAAACGCGCATATGTGTATTTAGGGTATTTAATTTGTATGTAATAATACTTGGTATTTTTTTTCTAATGCAAAGGAAAATGTACGATATAAATGTAGATACCAGTGAATACCAGTGAATACCAGCGATCGGGGTCTCTCTTTCTCGATTTTCTCGAAGACCTTATAATGGATCGTTTTGAATCATTGCCTGATTAAAAATGTATCCCTTGCCGATTTAATTGTGCGTATCTTTTTTAAATATGTCTTTTAGTTTTAACACAGTATTTTCCAAAGGTGCGTCGTGCAACGTGTTTTGTTTTACATTTAAATGCCATTTTCTCTGTTCATTGAAAAACATAATAACTTTTAACACCTTTAAGTATTTTAATACGCCGAAAACTATTTTTCGATATTTCTTTTCCTCTTCGAAAAATATTAAACTTATGCTACTTTTCATTATGTGTCTCGAGAATACCGCAACATTTTTTAGTGAAACCTTTAAATATCCAGAGGTTCATTCTTTCCAAATACCTATTTACTTTGACGATTAGTCTTCTAGCAGGTTCGTATTTCTATACAATGTAATTGGCTTGCGCAGCATGAAGTGATTGCCTGTAATTATCTAGTTTTGTGAAATTTCGTGAAAACAGATTTTACGAAATAAAGTCTTCAGAGCGCGAAATTACACCCAGTTATAAAAAAATATTGTAGCACCAGCTGAGATAGAAATAGAGATAATAATCAATTATTATTTTTTCATGAATTCAGTATGCAGCCAAAATTTCAAGGTAGTTTTTTTTTAATTAAGAAAATTCAATTGCAGCTGAGAAAATAGTATCGGCAATGAGCTAATCTTTAAGCTCGCACAATTTACGGTTTTCGAGAAAACTGTGAGTGAAAACGCGATCGCCAAATGAGGAAAGTTCGGCATCTGCACGATAGATCTCGAGTTCTATAGGTCCGGGTTCGATCCCCGGTAAAGCCGAAGATTTTCAAAGTTGTTTAGTGGGATATTCTGATATTCGGTCGGCCCGCTAACAAATGGAAAAACCCCGGTGAAGCGGCCATTTGTTAACGGGTCGGCCGAATATCCGAATATGTCACTAAACAACTTTGAAAATCTTCGGCTTCACCGGGAGAACTCGTGATCTATTGTGCTTACCGCTACGCTATGAAACCGTTGTTCAATGAGATATTTCTATGATTTATAACTGAAACTTCCTTTCAGTCTTTTACATTTTAGCTTATAAATAAAAAAGAGACATTTCGAGACGAGAAATACCGTTAGATCGGTAATAAGCTAATCTTTTAGCACACAAAAGCTCAAAAGGATACAGTGTATAGTTTTCGCGAAAAATACGAGCGAAGACTAGATCGTAAAATGGGGCAGTGTGGACCACGACAGGCGAGGGTTTGCAGTTGATAGTGTTAGCTTTGTACGAACGACTACAAAGCTATAAAGTAAAGTTTCAGTGAAAGTATAAATGTTAGAATTGTATCTCATTGAACAATGACTTGATAGTCACGAGAACCCTTTTGTGGATATCTCGAGAACGAAAAAATGTGTTTGCATCAAATAGTTACAGGATTTTTAACTATTTTTAGACAAACTAAGCCTCAACGAAAATTTTTCTATATAAATAATTTGGCTGACCAAAATATTTGTGTCACTCCGCGAAAATCCAAACGTTACATAATTTTAAATGTAATTATCTCAGCCGCAGGATTTATCTTTAACTTAAACATATATTTCTAATTAGCACTAAAACACTCTTACAGCAGAAAAAGTACGGACATTTGTACAGAAATATTTATAACTGAAAAGAGCTTTGAAAAGAACTAGATCTGGATCAAAAATATTTTCCAATTGCACGGCGTGGAAATCGAGCAGCGATCGAGCTAAGAGAGTGTGATAGACAGAGATCCAAATTATAATCCGTAAAACGCATACCGTATAAGCGGAAATGAAGACACCCTAACTGATTCAGTATCAGCATATAGATTACAATGCTGACGTTATTTTTTTTTGTTCTGAACAATTGTATGGCTAATATTGGTTTATTTATTATGGAAAAAATTATAAGTTGCACTAAAGCATCCGGACATAAACACCAGATTGGATTCGACAGGTTTACCGTGTACGTCGGGTATTTCTCAAGAAGTTGCATTTTAATTTATATTCACTGAAGTGAGTCTACGGTTATGCCAGCGTGGGACCGGTAACAACTTACCGACATTTAAAAATGCAACAAATTTATGAAATAAGTTAACCAATTGTTTAGTATTGTGCAACCAATGTGTGACCAATTATTTAATATTCAATAAATTTAGTGGGTAGCTCGCGACTAGCTTCCCGATATAAACTTCAATTCAACGCATTATTATCAGAATTTTGAAAATGTGACCAAATAATTGGCGAATTAAAGAAATATTATCTTCCTAATACAATCGTTCAGTCGGGAAGATGTGCTCCAATAAGTGTAGTTTTTATCATCGCGGAATTATTGACAAATATCGTTTAATAGTTTTTGATAAATAAGTTAACTGAGTGCAATGTTTCATTGGCCTGCCAACAACGCAAGTCTTGTACGGCTAAATTAAATTTAACGATGAATGGGATTGAAAGCTTAAAAGTTGGACAAAACTAGTTTGTTTTGGCTAAATCGGTGAACAAAGTGATGATGTCATCTAACACGCCTGTCATAAATCCACTGCATACAGAACGTGAAAAAGACCTTTTTCGACTCCTGGGGGCATGACAGATGACCACACTAAATTGTGCTGGCTTAACTTTACCCATGCATATCCAATAAAAGCATCGAAAACATACTCCGATTATTTGTTTTAAAGCTATGGACCACGAAATTCACATTGCTCAAAACTGGACAAAATTGACTTCGACCGTACTGAAATTTAGAGTCGAATCTTTAGTGACCATAGCTAGGGATCTTAGCATGTCTTTAGATCATACCAAATCGAAAAGAATTCGTGACCCATAACTAGGTCACTTGATAAGAACTCGGGGTCGGTCCTTTGAGAAGAATTGAACCTGACGTCATGGCACTTCGTATATACTCACTTTCGAGCCCATCGGAGATACTTGCCGAAATCACATTTTTGATTTCTAGTGGCTATAACTACATAACGGGTTAGGAATTCGTGGTCGATCACATGAGAAGAAATGTAGCTGACATTCGTACGCATCCAATGAGTCCAATTTCGGGGAAACCGGACATTTAAAATATTGTGAAGTTTTATGGCAATTAGAATACAAAAATGTGATTTCAGGAAGTATGTCCGATTTATGTCCGCACGGAAAACCGCTACATTTCTTTTAACATGCGTGTATAAGTTGTCTTATTTTGGATAAGTTGTTACGAGTATCCCACTGGCATGAGCCTAGACTCGTTTCAATGACTATAAATTCGACATTCGACTTCTTGAGAAATATCCGATGGGTGCGGTAAATCCGTCGAATGCATATTCAACTGGTTTAAAAGCACTTAAATGTTGTACTTACTGCCAATGGCTTCTCTATCACAATGTGAATGTCAATGTACACATCGCGCGACACGAATGACGGCATTTTCTTCTTGGCGCAAAAGGGTCCAGCCCGACCACCTTTTTCTTCTAGATAGATGCCGTTCGTACCAATGCAAGGAATCTCCATGATATCGGGCGACAGCTTTATCCATACTCCATAATTTACAGATATTCTAAAATATGTAATTTAGCAAATATGTCCGAAAAACGATGCGTTCGATCAATTTGGTCATCACAATTGAAAACAAGATAAAATACCAGATAAATTAACTGGCCAATATTATGAAAATGTGATAAGAGTATAACCGTCTAACATGCATACTAAAATATTGCATACAGACAAATGGGGTTACATTTGCATAATATTTGAGCCGTGGGAACAAATGGCGTTTGTTCCCCGGAAGTGGATAGAATTTAACTGGCGCAATATAGCTCTTTCCATCCAATTATGTGAGAGTTAAGTGACGCTAATTCACATAAAAATAAGACTTGGCCTTCTCCATCTCTAAGCTGCACATTTGCCACTATCATTTCCTTTATAAATATTAAATAAGACTTAATGATTCTACTTAAGATTCTTATGCTTCATATTGAATCACCCAAGTAGACCACCTAATCACTTATATTTAAGGCTTGAATGATAGTTTCATTAGATAAGGGTTGTCAAAACTACCCAACCATTTCGTTTGCGATTACGATTAATTGGCACGTTATCTCACTGAATTCCTCCTCCGAGTGCCAATTTTACTCTCACCACTGTAGTATAGCAAATCTAATGTTAAAATGCCAAGATTGTTGTTCCAAATAAATAACTGCAAACACCTTAACGAGACCTCAAGACCATAAGTCGAGTACCACGTCTCAAGTACAGCTATCCGATTAGATGAGGGAGGAAATTGAATTTTCATCAATTGGATCAATGACGTGCGAAGTCTGTTTCATAAAACGTAAATTTTAACTCCTTGGGCATGGCAGCTGACCAAACTACTTTTCGGTAGATTAATTAGCCCCCGGCCATGCAATAAAATCATCTAAAATATACTCCGATTATTTGTTTTAAAGCTATGGACCTCTAAAGTTTTTTGAATAATGTGACTTTCGAGGTCCATAGCTTTAAAACAAATAATCCCAGTATATTTAAGATGATTTTATTGGATCTACCACAATCTAGTTTGGTCAGCTGCTATGCCCCCCAGGAGTTAAAATTTACGTTTAATAAATAATAATGCTCATCTGTATTTATCTCATCTCTGTACACTGTACAAATTGAACTGCCATTATTTTCCAAATGTATTCCCATTTATACTACTGACACGGCGGGTGATGTGTATACTTGAAATAAACTTCACCAGAGATAACCGCGAACCGTTTCCCCATTTACTCAAGATTCATATCACTCTCAAGGAGCCAATTATTATTTGTTCTATAATACCAAGTAATTGGCTCCTTATAACGATCTTAATTTGGTCCGTTCCGGAAGATTCCTACCCTTAATATTTTGTGTTACATAGCGCCACACAGTACCTTTGTTATTTAATTTCATTGTTTATGCAACCCTGTTGACTTTATTATACAATAGTATTATTCAGCAGAACTATGCTTCGCATAATAGGGGTGCATAATATACATGAGTAAAACGCGGGACGGAAACGTTCTCAAATATGGAAGAATAGTTACTTTATTATTTTTAAGGCCCTACGGGTGGCCAAACCTTTGATTACTTCACAAAATTGTACACACAATTTCACGCGAATATTTCCAGACCGGAAGTATCACCGGAAGTTTCATCTATAGACCAGAAATCGGTTATTTATAATTAGGATTTATACTAGGTTTTTGTGTGAGAAAATCCTTCGCAGACTTATATTGGGCTTATTTTAGGGCTTTATTTTTAATTCCGTCGACTAGGAATTGTGATTGAAAGTGAGTCAACAAATGGCTGGCCATGGGTTAGACGAGACAACTAGGTCTGTTAGCGCCCGGTGCTCGCCGTCAAACTTGATTTAATCGTTTAGCAAATCGCTTCCTACAGTACACGCGGAGAGTACTGAAGACTGATTTCTTATCGACTTTCAATTACATGTTCGCGGCACTTTTGGACCGGATGTTGCATCGAAAGTACATGACCCTAATTCTCTAGTAGTGACTACATGCTCTGAAAATGTTAACCCCCGTAGTATGCCAGTAAGCTTGTGGACTCAAGTAACTTGATTGGTAACGAACTCTATTCGAGACTTGTATATCCAATTTTCTAATTTTGGATATTTCTAGGTAACCCTTTTGGGCGCCATAGTGCTAGGGGTATTATAAAAAATGTAATTCCTATAAATGTTAGCTTTGTATGAGAAGTCCCCAAAGCTGAAAAGTAATAGCTTCAGTATATGTTAGAAATGTAAGTCTCTAACTAAACACTAGCTAAACACAACGCCTTAATAGTGTAGTGGTTAACACGA
>SCLF01021487.1:0-12567 GCA_004367975.1 Mesochordaeus erythrocephalus
AGTGCTTTAAAATCGCATTTTTATGCAAAAATGAGCGAAAATGTCATGCGTGTGACAGCTCGCTGCGTGACTGTTAAGAATACTAGATACATCTAGAAAAGTCGGTCTAGAAATTTTGTTCACCACAAGCGTAGAAACAAACGTATTTTAGTTTTTTCTACGATCAACCCAAAATGAACATTGATACATACGTACCCTTACATAGGCCTAAAATACTTATCGGGTAAACAATGAAACCGGAATATTTTGGCCTAATTTTCGACTAAAATCTTAGGACTTTGGGTTTTTAGGTTCGCAAGTAAAATACAGTTGTCGTAGATTTTATGAAGATACTTTTCTACAAAATTTTAGTGTCAATTTCGGGTTTTCAGCTCGCACTTCCGGTGGTAATTCCGTCTGAAATTGCGTTGAACAAAAACAATTTTTTAGAAGGTGCTGGCACTGTTGCGACGGTCACGCGTGTCTAAACGAGCATTGTCCATCGTATCGAATCGCATCGCTCTATTTTTTGGTTTTAAATCGTAACCGTCCTTATATATTCGCGTAATTAGAATCCTACACACGCAAAATAATTTTGCACCAATTTAACAACCCGTATATTTTACATATCGGAAAATTTGAAGCGATTCGATACGATGGACACACCCCGTCTAAACACAGTCATTTTACGTTTAACAATATATACTTACCCATTCCTTTCCGTGTGGAAACGCCAAGAATCATACCAAATGGAATATGGGAACATTCATCAGCCAAGTCTTTATATCCCAGCGCATACAGAGCTGAAAACAAACCTTCGAAATGCTCTCGTTGTGATTTATCAGTTACATAGCATAGTTTATTGGAATCATGCCGTTCTTGACGCCAGATTGCCGTCAATATATCCCGACTAAAAATGTCAATTGGCCATTGTAAAAATATAACGTTGGAACATAACCCCTGTGTACCGTTTTGAGCAAATTGAGAGTCATGACTTATCGCTGATAATATTATATCTCGAGAACTATTTGTTTGTTGTTTTCAATGCTATTGGGTCTAAAGATTGTATTTCAATAAGCCAAGTTAGTGAAGTCTAGAGGAAAGAACATGAAAAACCACAATTAATCTGAAAAAGTTCGTGAACCCTGAAATCAATTTTCTGAGAGAACGCGTAGAAAATTTGCAATTTTTAGGTTCACTTTCGGTTGTAATTGTGGACCGCAAGATCTTTCGAAATCCTCGCCATAAAATGCTATCCGGAAATACTGGTCGACGTGTTGATATGTAAGACAGAGCTGTTATAAATAGTAAAAAGTCCTGTATTGGAAAAAATTCCAATTCCTTGAATTGGACCGCTTAGATTTTTTGAAGGTATTTTTTGACTAACATTTATCTCACCCTAAAATTCTATGTGACTCTCAGTTCCAAATAATCAATTTCCAGTTTTTAGGTAGCACTTATCGTGTAAAAAAGGTCCGAAAAGATGCGGCGTGGAATTTGGGGGGGGGGGGTGGAAATTATGACATAGCTCTGCTTAGTTTAGATTAAAACCCGAAAAACTGGTCGCTGAGAGAAAATAGGCTCAAAAGAAGCACATGTTAGCATATAATTAACTCGTGCCACATACCAGTTTCCTGCAAACGATTGAAACACTACATTTAATTCAATCACATGACTCAGGAGTATTCGGGCCCCAAATCAGGATTGCAGCTCATTTGACTACCAGTCCCAAAATATATCCTACTTGCAAAGGCTTCTAGGAGGATTTGATATGGTTCGTTCCGAGAAGATCAAACCAAAAAATCACAGGACAGCCTGTTCGAAGAGGTAGCCAAATAAATATTTACCATATATACATATATATTCAATTGTAGATAATAATTAGGAATAATTTAGACCATTTACTTGTTAAACAAGGTGTTTGGAACTATTGGATAGATTGTAAGTCATATCTGGTCTTAATATTGTAAATTGGATTGATTGGTAATGACATTCATCATTTAAGTTTAACCAGCGAAGACTTACAGTAAGCAATAGTGTCAAAAATATATTTGGGTTGTGTTTTATCTCGAATTAAATTGAATGAGAAACATTTATATCGTCAAGTATAATCAACTCATACGTAACATAAAACATGGGCTTATTTGAATTTCATTATCTCTAGTTTTTACTTGGTTCTCTCTTTCTTCCAAAAACTAAACACCTTCAAAATGAATAACGTAAAACAGGTTGGACCAATTCGTTTACTTTTATACTCCAATTAAGTGGCTCAAAGCAAAATGTGTGACAAATAATGCTACTGTGATCCTTACATGCAAATTGAAGAGATTGATTCACATGGCAAAATTTAGTTGCCACTTTATGACACATTGAGCATTTTCGTTGAGCAGGTGCTTTCAGCGTTTTAAAGATTAGGGTCCCTTATGCACCTGTTACAAATTATAGTTGAGTCTTTAACGTAGCCATGCTTTTCATAATATTTATTATAACATGTAAAATTGGTTGATTTCTTGCAGCAATCTGACGTACACTTTCGTCCAAAAGCGTATTTCGGTTTAATTTGACGTTAAATTTTTGTAATAACAATTTTTTTGTGTATTGTTGGCGAATAACCTTTGTATACAAACATTTCATAGTATACTAAGCCGATCTAGCGTTAGATAAATTACACGGCGTCGTACACCCCCTCCCTAAAGACTACGGGGGTATTGTGCTAGATTAAGTAGACCCATGGCATCCCATAAAAGCATCGAAAACATACTACGATTATGTAGTAAATTTCAGAGGTCCATAGCTTTAAAACCAATAATCGGACTATGTTTTCGATGCTTTTATTGGATGCTCAGGGGTCTACTTAATTTAGCTACCATGCCCCAGCAGTTAAAATTAACGTATTTACCGTAACTTTACATATTCGGGACCGCAAAAAACCCTCTTACAATCACTAAAGCTGGTCAAGCTATCAGTTGCTACATGAAGGGGGTAGGATCGGTTTTGATAGGGGTCTGCTAGACTATACAGTGAGCCAGACAAGTTAAAAATTATAAAAATACTGAAACAGTGAACAGATTAAGTAACTGTACGACACCGTATAATTTTACATATTTATATATGCATAGATTCGAAACCGCAAGAAAAAAGTCTATAAGGGGCAGGATTGACAGGAGTATGCCATGAAACCAGCAGTCAAAATTAGCGTGTTTAACAAAAATAATTGATTAACAAACCTGTTTTGCGTTATTCATTTTTTCCCCTTATCATTTACGAGTTAATAGGGAATGAATCCCCATTATCTAATTATTACTCTACACTCGGGATGTAAGAGAAACCACGTGATCAAGACGAGAGACACAACTCGACCTGAATATTACTCTCGGACACAAACAAGGTCAATTACTTTCAATAGAAAGTAATAACGTCAGAATTGGAGCATTTATACGTACGATCTGAGGATTAGCCAATGTAACAAACCGTTTATTTTTATATTTTGAAAAATTTCGATAATGTCAAGTGTCAAAAATCGTAACGGTTCCTTATAAATATCACAATTAGAATATGACACGCAACATGTCAGGGTTAAAAAAAGAGTTGGGTTAAAGTAGAGTGAAAAAGTAGGTTGGCGTGTTAACCCTTATATTTTTCCTGTGCCAGGTTCTAATACGCCTAATTAATGCTAAATATAAAAATAAACGGTTTGTTACATTGGCGATATCTAGTTTAGTTACGGTATCAATTTTGAACAAAGTAACGGATGTCAAATTTTGTTCTTAGTATGTATTTGAATAAGTGTTAAGTCTTGTAATAATGATAATTAGTAACTACCGAAATACCTTGCAATTGACTCCAACTTAACCCCCTAAGTTGGACGTGGATTTTTTGGAACTATTTTTAGACCAGAACTACCACCGGAAGTGACAGCTAAAACCGGAAGTTGATTATTTTGAATCGCGACCGGCACTAAATTTGTTGCCCGGGACGACCTCTAGTAGAAAACTATCCTTAAAAACATTAACTACCTACAGGTGCCTAGAACATGACAGTTTAAAAAAAATTGTTTTACAATTTAAGACTGCGGTGTCTTAGATAGAAAAAAGTTGAGAAGCATTCCCGACTAGTCAAGATACCGATCGATCAATATTTAAGTGGAGACCGAAATATAGACCTTATCTATTTAGTGGAAACCTTTATTTTACCGATTCCCAATAACTTAAAAAATAGTTAGTTTGGAAATCATCGAACTTCAGAAGAAACGAGCAACATTTAATTCAAATATTAATCAACGAACGGAAACAGTGCTACCACCGCCCTACTAGACGTTAAAGGGAAACATTGCGGTGGCGGAGGAACTGAAAAACGATAGAATATGATATAAAAGGTACAAAATGAAGACCTCCTCGTAGAATGCAGCTTGAACTGTGAACGTATCAACTTAAACTACACGAAAATCGACGCGAAATATCAAATTTAAAGAAACAAATAGAGAATCAAATAGAAGTAAATGAGGAAGGTTGCTTAATTGCCGAATCTTACTTTAATGATGAATTTTTTTGTTTTATTCTAAAATCAGCTAATGTCTAAAACAATACGACGATATAAATCGGAAACTATTGGTATAAGCTGAAAAGGGAAAATTGATAAGCGATTTAACGAACAAACGGGATGGAATCTCGTTTATGACATTTAGAGCGAACGCTGCAACATTAAATTATTACCACGCAGGCGGAATTAGGACCAGAGTGTATAATCGCTAAAGCGCAATAATGTGGAGCTTTGAGTAAGAAAGTAGTTGATTATAGGTGATTACACGCGGAAGTAGAGCTATTAATCACAATAACCGCATATATAAATGGTCATGTAATATATAGGTGGTATAGGAGAAAGTATATGACCTGAAGACATAAATAGACTGGCGTGGAGAAAGATCCACATACAACTAGAATATAATTCTGACTTTTTCAACGAGATTGCTGAAATGAACGAAAATGAACAATATTACTGAACTCAATCGCTGAAGGAAATATTTGAGTTAAAATGAAATAACTATTTTTGATGAACGGTCACTGACAATAACATAATCTTCAATCTAATCTAAAACGTTATTTAGTTTTATGAATGTCTTTTGACTAATAAGGATGTCTCAGATAACGTTGAAGAATGGGTCAGTGGGTCTCACCCAAAACTTGTTATTTTCTGTGGGAAATTACAGTGCGACATTAATGGATGTGTAAAAAACTTATAAAATAAAGGAAAGATGGAATTTCATTACCTCGAGTAGTTACCAACACCATTCCTTGCCAATCGAACTTTCATTTGTTTCCCAGTTCTTATATTTTCCACGTAAACGTTTTGTGTAGCCCCTTCATTCTTCAATATACCGAGTTCATTGAATCGCTGGAGAAGGCCACTAATATTACGTTGACTTGATTCGCGCTCCCAAGAATCAAATTCAATATTAAATAGCTTGTATTTGGGCTCAGCAAAGAAGCTGTTAATTCCTTAACCAGTAGATTTTCAGCGTTAACTCCTGTGCTACTTTTTGAGTTTTTAAAACTCATAGACCAGTTTTTCGCGTTTTCCTCGAAACTGAGCGGAGGTACGTCAGAGGCCCTCGAAAGAGGGCTTATTCGACGCGTGATGACTCCAGTTTCAATTCTTCTCAAAGTACCGACCCTGAATTATTAACACGTGACCCAGTTATTCACCATGAGTTTTAAAAACTCAAACAGTAGCACAGGGGTTTTCAACTGATATACACTCGGGACGCAAAAAGTGTACGATTTGAAGAGGCCAATTGCTAACCTTTAAACTCCGCGCGCGTTGATATTGGGTGTACGGAATTTAATCCAATATTTAGAAATACTTTATTAATATTTTCTAATAGGTAAAGAACTAAACGTAGCTTACGGAATAATGTTAAAACCAATTATCCTCATTCGTAGCTTTTTCAATTTCATCTGATTTATTCTAGTCAAATTGTAGTTCAGATTGATGCGGAACATTTATGAACATTCTAATTTTGTTTTATTCTGAAAGCTTGACAAATTTTTGCTTCCATATCATGCCAGATTTTTGCAAAACTTGTAGCAACTGTCTTTTCATCGACTTCCATTTTTGGGTTTCTTCCCAATTCTTGGTCAATTAAATATTTACCAACAAAGTGTCTACCTTTTATTAGCGATAGCATTAGGAAACAAAAAATGCATTTCTTTCCTGGATATTTCTGACGAATACTGTCAACAAACCTTCGCATTTCAAAGCGAAATATTCCATACACCATCCAAGCTGTTCGATTAACTCGTGGCATTTTGTAATGCTCGTAATAACGCCAAATAGTTTTATAGTTGTTTAATATACCCTTAGAATATAACAAATATCAAGCCGTGCAGTGATTTTATCACTCCGAGGGTCATCATTAGATCTTAAAATTATCGCCTACCATGTTTGATTTAATCTAAATGTCATGCATGTTTCATGCAATCAACCCATCTGATCTCAGTTCCGTGATCAAATATATACATATGTTCCTAATTGTCAAACACTTTCCATTACAAATTAGCAGGCAGAAATTCCTCCTACGACTAGACACTTTTTTTGCGTCAAGAGTGTATTTAGCTTGGAAATTAGTCGTCCAGAAGCCGAGCACTACGGCTGAATGAATTTCATTAGTTGATAAAAAGTGTATATATCTCTAAGGCACACATGTGGATACTTATGACCAGGGACCCTGTTTTTAGCGTTTTTAAGGCCTCAGACGTGATTTAATGTCGCTACCTGCGGAAGTGACAGGAGGAAACCGGAAGTTAGTTATTTTGAATGCAGAATCATACTAAATCGTTGCCCGAGACGACCTCTAGTGGAAAACCATCCTTAAAAAATTGCAGTACCTACAGGTACTTAGGAATTAATACGTTAAAAAAATTAGTTTTTTTACGAGTTAAGACGGCTGTGTCTTAGGTAGGAAAACGTTCAGTAGCATTCCCGCCTAGAATTTTATTGCGCCGTATCACAGTTAGCTGCACGAGCAAACTAGACGTTCTACGGCCAGGTATTCTCCCGTAAACTTGATTTTATCGATTGTCAATTATTTCATGAGATTTGTGTTTTCGTTGCTCAATTCTTCTAGTAGTTCGTGCATTGTTATTGAATTAAGAATATGAAGGAAACCGATCTCAATCATTAATTCGTATCTTAGTGAAGGGGATATATACCAGTCTATTAGATAACCGACAATTAGCAATACGTGATAACAGTAATAGAGATATCAGATGTCAAGGGAGACGGTATTTTGGGCTTAAAATTTGAGATATTATTGTTGATGTTAAAAATTCCAAATATTTCTCTAACGTTTAAAAGAGGATGTAAATAATGTTTTCGTCTTATCCACGTGTCAATTACGTTATCTTTGCAACAAAAATATGAGTAGAAATCTCACCAAAACTAGATAAAATTGTCTAACTTTCACCATAAATGGTCAAAATTCACTGGTAATGACTAGAAACTACGCCCAAGGCAAGCTGCCTTACTATGCAAACATTCTGAATAGCACAAGCAACTTGATTTTAAATATAATCCAATTTAAAAGGTATGATTTAACGATATTTTCTCAGCATTGCCTCGTTTTTTCACTCTATCACCAATACCCATGAATATTTTAACCCTCTTAGCAACTTCAACCAGTAATTGGTTTTTTCGCCACTAAAATGGCTACAGTTTTTAATACATAACCCCTAGAAGTTAAAATTTGAAAATAGTAACACGAAATTTATCTGTGATTCCAGCCTAATATTCATTATTGTCCTAGCTTATCTTATTGTCTTCAAATCTTCAAATCGACACAAAGTTGCTAAGAGGGTTAAAATAAGGTTTCATTTGTTCAATGTGTGTATTAAATTTGATGATAGCCATCTTTACTACGTTTAACAGTTTATCACTAAAACGGGTGACTGTTTTTAGATAAAACTGACTTTAATTACTGTATATAAGGGTACAATGTATCCTTTGTTTTGGACCAATTACCGGTCCCAGGTCTGTTGCGATTTCGGGTTCAAGTTATCCCGAACAGTCTCCAAATTGGTCACCGGACTCGTTCTCATATTCACTACAAATCAAAACGACCCCAAAAAGAATCATTACGTTACTAGTTGTAGCAGCTGTTCTATCCGATAAGCGAAAAAAAAATATAGGTTCCCGGGCTTCTCAGCAGGGTGGGGGGGGAGGGTCTGAGCTCGGATAGGCGTGTTGTAGCAGAAGAACACGCTATTACTCAAAATCGACCAGTCGGGCCGGTATGAATTCGGCACGTCGAAAAGGCGTAATTTGGCACAAAATCGGTACAAAAGTGCCGAATTAACACTTGGAGTGCTAAGAGTGATAATAGTGCTAAGAGTGCTAATAGCGCTAAGAGTGCTAAGAGTGCAAAAAGTGCTAAGAGTGCTAAGACCCGTATTCACATAGTGCTAAGACCCGTATTCACACTCTCGGTGCCGAATTCAGACTCTCGGTGCCGAATTCATCCCGCCCTGAATAATACCAGAGACGATTTCTAGATTCTCCGCTCAAATACAATTTGTTTACTTTGGACAGTGTGATAATGAATAAGAACAGAGAAATAATATAAAATCTAAAAATAGAGACGCACATTTAGTTTCAGACGCTAAAATTCAATTTGTTTGCTTTGGACATTGTGACTTTAGGAGTCCATAGCTTACGAACAAATAATCTCAGTATGTGTTCGATACTTTTATTGGATTCTCAGGGTCCTAATTAGTCCAGCTGTACTAAAAGTTCCGTAAAATCTTTCATATAAGCGGCTCACTCAGGTTGTCATGCGTGTGACAGCTCGGCGCGGAAGCAGTAGTACTTTCTCGGCACGTGACTGTTAACGAGACTTAGCAGTCTCTTAGAGTTTTTTCTTGCGGTTCCAAATCTTTTCAGAATGTCCAAAATTACACGCCGTCGTACAGTTAACCCCCAAAAACCCGTATTGGGAAATTTAAAATTACCATAATTACGAATAATCAATTGTACGCACTTTTGGTAATGTACAATTTATCGTGGAGCCAAACCCTATAACATATACAACTTTAAGTGTATATGATAGATTTTCTCATAGACCCGCCATGTAGTTAAGTCAAAAAAGGTTATTCGTGTATGTCGGGTTGGCTCGAAAGTGGGCCAAAAAGGTACGAATTTTCAAACAAATGGCAAAATCACGAATTTTTCACTTTTCGATTTTATTATGATTTAGAAAACCTGCTGAAAACAGATTCAGAACCGCAATAAAGTTGACCGCAATTTACATAGGGGAGGGGTTACAGCTTTTGACAGACGTGTGCCAGGAGACCTGAATGTCGCTCATTATTCACAATTACTAAAAACAAGAAAGGACGTACAATGATAGCGTTACAATTGGCAGTCGTATATTTTTTTGCTTAGATGCGGTTGCCGACTATTAGTTTAAAGCTTCGCATTCTGTTTTGATAACCAATTTAATAGCATGATAGATTTCTGAACATTGACTACGAAAAATGTAACGCTGAATCTGAGCTATGCATGGTAGTGGTCACTGTCTCAGTATTTTAGTGAGAAATTATACATGTAGACAATCGTTCCAAGATCAGGCAAAACTCATATCACGTCTAAAGTTTCATGGGGCGTCACCATTTGGAAGCGAAATGTGTGCAGTCTTAATCGTATTTAACCTAGCAATGCGATACAAAATGTTGTTTAAAAAATAAAATATTATTTTTAAATGTTTATTTTGTCTGTAATATTATATAATACTGGTTTTTATATATCCTATATCCGATAAGCGCACATTTTAATACTCATCTCTCTCCCGCCTGGATATGATACAGAGAGAAGTTAACAATCTTTTAGTGATGGCTATTAGTATGTAATAACGATTTATGTCAGATATTTAACAGTTCAAAGCCGTCAATACCACAGATATTTAAGTTTGTCTTCGCTGATCAATTTCCCTACATAGGAATTATATTGCTCTAAATTGGACTCATGTTTTTCTTGCAGTGTATTCTTTAGTGTATTATTGTATTTGATCACTTTTCTTTTACCTTCAAATCAACAATTGTCTAGAAAAACACAATTGCAAACGTAAGAATTAACATGAGGACCCTTTTGATATATATTATATACAATTGATATGAATGGAAAATATTTAAAATAATAATTGATTTGCTCATATCCGCGTAGTTCAACATTTCCTTCGGAATTAGTATTATCAAGAAGTTCTTTATCATGTGTGTTCCCATGGTCTATTCTATCTCTTTTATGAACACCATCAGTTATGATTTTATTCACTGCTTTTCCGCGCAAATCCGTATGATTTTTCGGATTAACTCTAACAAAGGGTGTAAACGCAGTTTCCACAAAATAAAAATCCAGTCAATTTTACAACTCAATTATTTAAAAAATCGCCTGTTTGTTTTGATTTCAGGTTTACACCCTAATCTAATTACACAATGATGAACGGTATCAGGGACACAATCTTCACCTTTCAAATCAATCCACGTTGGAAACGACATAAGTTTTTGAGCCAATTTCTTTACGTCAAAATTGTGAAGGGTGGCGGAGCATACTACCATTTGAAGTCTGGATCCATCTGGTGATGTTGAAGGACACTTTCGGCAGTGTTAAAAATTAATCTATGTTTCTTTATTAATTATGCGCCGTGAATATATACGCCATGTTCTCAATAGATCATATATTAACCCTCCTGTAAAAAACTGGAAGCTCGTGGTTTTTTTAGAACAAAAATGACTAGTTTTTGAGGCTAAGCACCCAGAAGTTAGAATTGGTCATAGAACATTTATCCGTGATTCCAGCCAAAAAAAAAATTCTCAATATTCCTGTTGTTTGGATACTCCACTTTTATTGATATGTTTTGAGCTAGAAGTCAGAATTGTTTGTCGAAATTAAAACTTTGAATTTTTTAGAAATGCAGATGTTTATCATCCAATCAAACTTGGCTCCGCCCGATTTGGTACGCTAACCAGCGACGGCGTCATTTTTAATAGAAAAACTTGATTTTTAGGGCGCTTAAGTGGAATCAACAAGATATTAACAAGGCACCAAAGTGACTCCGATCGCTATAAAATTGAGTTTGACGCAGAGCGATCGATATGGCTTAGTACACATAGTCGCTGACACAGAGTGTTTTCCCATATTTTTTAGAAGAGGGTTAAAATACATTATTAATATTAAATTATTTATTTATATTCCTGTGTAATACCATGTTTAGCAAGAGGTTAATAATCTTTGTCATTAAATATCAAAACTTTCGGAGAAAAATTAAAAAATCTTGTCAACTGTCTTTCATAGGGTTTAAAATACAGCAAAACTTTTAAAAATCAATACTGAAAACACAATACTAGGAAGAAGACCAAATCAACGCCTCGATAAGCTACGATACTATAAAAATTGACTTCACACTTAACTTACATTAGTTGTAATTAACCATGCTGTGTACAGTAATGCAATTATATGTTGCATACAACTGCCTAAAGAAACTGAATGTAAGGCGAAAATAAGAAAACTATTATTACGTCGTTTCTTAGAAATTGGCAAAAAAAATGTTTTGCTGTGCTTGATATTGTTAGCTGTTCTATCTTCAATTTTTAACACAAACTGTCGGTGAATATTCTCAATTAAACGTGTTTGATTTTGCTGTAAAAGTGCATCACATTCGTCCACAATAAAGAACCGAACATTTGTCAATTTTAATTTATTTGTACTTATGAAGTCTTCTACTCTACCAGGGGTACCAACGACTTTATATAGAATGCAAAACAAGTATTTTGTATCACAAATTTACAAACCAATCTCCTTAACCAATAGATACCACCAGTATCTCATTTTTCTCGAAAGTCAAACGTAACTTTTACGTGATTAAATGTGTATTTATTCATTAATGATTTCTATTTTTTAAATTTAATTTTCTGAGCCGTAACTGCATTTTCATAAGTAAAGAAAAACTTACACCATTAAATTTTAGATATACACCCGATGCAAGAAAAAACAAAGTCCTACCAAGTTTAAATAATATAGTACGTCAAACAGTATATTTTTCTCAATCGCAGAGTATAACCGTTTAATGGTTTGGTTGCCTATGTCACATCCGTAACGCGATATTACGTCATTAATGTATTGGCTAAGATTTTCATATGGCATTTCTCACGAAAACGTACGAATATATTTTAATGAATGTTTTACCTTTAGAAACCTAAGCGTTCAGTCTTTCAATATATATATATTTAATTTGGAGATTACTCGATTAGAAGCTGCGCATGCAGACAAGTTTTCACGTAAGTTTATTGTTTGGTTTATTTTGACTATAGTGTTGGAAAACCGTAAATCCCGATTACCCTTTAGCGTTAGATACAACGAGTAAAAATAGGATGATACGGGGTCTGTCCAAAGTCGCAAATTTTTGAGCAATGAGTCATTGTACGGGATGTTAAATCGGTCATAACGCGTCGAATAAGCCCCTTTCGAGACAATCGGACATACTTCCCGAATTCACATTTTTGAGTTCTAGTGGCTATAACTACTTACCAAATCTATCAAATA
>SCLF01021598.1:0-12566 GCA_004367975.1 Mesochordaeus erythrocephalus
TACACCACTCTAAACGTTAACGAGACTAAACATTAACGCACCAACTAAACGTTAACGCACCAACTAAACGTTAACGCACCATATTTAGTCTATAAACGTTAACGCAACGCTTTTTCTCACCTCGAAGTGGAGCGTTAACGTTTAGAGTGGTGTATTAAATCTAATTACTTATAACTTTAACTGGCAATAATATGAAGACATAATTAACCCTACGGAAAGTATGTAACTTACAGCTAATGACATGATATTAACAGACCCATTAGGTCAACTTTAACTTTTAAAGGACACATGTAATTCTATATACATATAAGGTCAATATATAAGACATTAATAGATGTTTATAACAGATACAAGCAATAACCGCGAAATCCATGCACTGGACAGGACAAAACATATTGAGTTTCACATAGATTGGACAGATTCTAACGCATGCTACCAATACGAAATTAAACAATGTTTTTTAAAAAAAAATAGTTTTAAAATTTGACGAAGAATTAACCGTTAAATCGGTTTGTTCCGACCAGGAAGCCGCGTTTATACGTGCAACACAACTTGAATTAGCATATACAACTATATATTTATGCGACTCGAAAATGAGAGGTGTGAAAAGTAATTAAAAGCATACCGTAGTTTGCTTGGCTTCAAAACCCACGACTGGTCACGAATTTTTTTAAATATTTAGATAGTACGAAGAAATTAGCGCATAGCGGTTTGAAAGCTGGCCATACAAGGTTCAACGCCTGCGTCGAAAATTATTTCTTTTCAAATGGACGAATTTTTTCTTATCAAAATTATGATTGGTATCCAGTAATTTTAAAAGAAAGAGATACCGATATATAAACAAACTGCGCCGAAACGTTAAATAGAGTATTAAATTCATATGTGTGGCCTGGAAAGCAAACAATGCGTACAATAACCGACATACTCCACTAAACTATGTGCTGAAAAGTCGAAAGAGGCGCGAAAATGTTTTAAACCGCCTCGGGGAATACAATAAATTGAGTGCAGTAGAACCAGAAAATGTGTTGTTAACTTTTATGGAAAATCTTGGCGATGAAATTGTCGATGAACTCAATTCTATTAGTATAGGATTTTCTGAAAATACGGAAGATATTCCAGAAGAACTCGATGATAATTTTGTTGACTTTAGTTAAACGATTTCTGTATACATTTGTGTTTAAATTTCTATATAAAATTGACAAATACATAACCTAATGCTTCTGTTAATATCGTGGCAATCTGTGCTACATATGCGTAACTTCATTGGCGGTAAGTTAAATAGTTTCTGCATCTGTTAAATTAGGGTTAATTATGTGTTCATATTGTTGAAATTATATAGAATTACATGTGTCCTTTAAAAGTTAAAGTTGTAAGTAATTAGATTTAATATACAATGTAATCTATATAAAGCGACTTAAGTCCTTTCAACGTGTCAAACTGCTAACATCTACAATGGCATCAATGGCGGTATTCACTGGTAATTCACTGGTAATTAACTGGTAATTCACTGATAGTTCACTGGTAATTCACTGGTAATTCAATGGTAATCAATGGCGGAATTAATGTTGTGTTAATTATGTTTTCATATTATTGTCAAATTATATCCTTCCCGTTTATGCTAAAGATACGCTAGAAGTATCATTCTTACATATTCTGGCAGCGAATTAAATTCTGATTCTAACGATATATATATCTTGGGCTAAACTGTTGTTTTTATTAATTTTGTTTTTCACTCTTAACAAATATACTAACATATATCAGAAAATGCAGCAACAAAAAGTCTGTAAAACTTATATTCCTACCTTGTCTGTATCGGGCTCCACAGCCTTTCTAGTAGAATGTCGGGCCACTTCGGTCACTCCCCGTTTCTGCGTTAGTCTGAGCTTCCATTTTATGCGTTCTCTCTATTTATATTCCGTGCCGATACCGGTATTATAATTACCAGCACGTTTGTATCCTCATAGATCTGGTATGGAACAGGATGAACACAGGTGAAAGAATAACAACACCAGTGAAATTAAATGGAAAAATTATAACACTAATATATACGTCACAGTATTTTACGTAATGTGGGAAAATGAAAATTGAATCCAAACACACTAATTTAATGGTAAATCATTAACATGCAGTTTAGCCCGTAAGCGAGATTGTCTTGACGGCACACATGAACCCTAATCAGATAGTTATTTTATCAGGTATACCGAATTTGCCTCCAGGACCACCATGAAATTTGTTTCGATTTTTAAACCTGGGTTAACACCGGATGTATCATCGCAATGAGAAGTTTTACTAATTTTACTAATTGGGTATCACAATGTATTTACCTAGAGGTACTTAACCCGCAATGTGAAATATGTGCCGATCGGCAAACATTTTCGTTACTCGGACCATAATTTCCCCCCATTATTTGTATATAAACAACTGCACTAGGAAAGCTAAGGTGAAAATATTAAATTGAAACACCTACTTAGAAATTTCTTAGTTCGTGGTGTCCACCATATTAGGCAATGTTACCTCTAAATGAAAATATGGCGCAAAGGTGGTAAATAAGGGGTATATAGGTTAAATAGAAGGCCTGCGGACGTTAGTGGAGAACCACAAAGGCAGAAATTGGGCTGTCGAGTAGCCTATCCGCTGACTAAATCGCTACTAAATCGCAGGGGACATCCAAGGTCTATGAAATGGCCATGAGGGTAGGATGGAAAAGTAAAAAAAAATTAATTGCCCTTAAATACCACCGTTTTTTCCATTTTTTGTTTTCTTTATTTTCCAATATTTTAATCGAAAATAAAGAATAAAAAATATTTTACCTTTTTTAAAGTTGTCACCATCGTGGAAAAATGATTAAAAATTTGTAAAAAATTAAAAATCTTGTAAATTTTTCATAAAGCAGATAGAAAAATACAGCGGAATTGTAGAGGAAGAAACGTAGCAAGGAAGAAAGATCAATTCTGAATAACAAAGGTTAGTACTCACATTTTGTAGTCAGTGTTCATAATTAGTATTATGCCCAATTAGGCTAAAGTAATAGTGAATAATATATACAGTAAAGACCAAGCTACAGTTCGTTTGATGATTCCGCCAGGTTGTTAAATAGTTCACTATCATAATATATCAAACGCGCCTGGGCATTCAAAACTAGTCATATTCATATTAATGATGAATATTTAATATAACATAATATTAATAGAATAACGTTTATAACCATATAATTATATGAACATATCTAATACGAAATACTGACACGTGGGCATTGTGTATTATTATCGTTCACGCGCTTTCCATTCACAGAATGGGTAGCGCCGTTAAAGTTAACAAGCCAAATGACGGAATCCACAAATCATTAAGCAAAACGCGAGTTTTGGGCCAATGACTTGCACAGGAATTTGTACACGCTATCACCTGTAACAAGCCAGCGTCCAAGTATCCATACGAACTCCAGACACTTCCGTTACCGATTAATGCAGTCCTTAAAGCTTCACTCACGCGTCTTTCCAATTCCGCAAACCAGTTTCAAATTGATTATTGATTATAAAGTGGAAATAACACCACCGCAACCGTCGTCGCGACTTGATCGATAACTATACCATTTTGTCCATCTTCGGGAGACGAAATGAACTCGAGACTATGGCAAAGCTGCACCGTAGAGCTCCACACAGCTCTCCCCACACAGGTCGTTCTACACAGGTCGCTTTCGACCCAAGATAAAATACACGGGGTGACCCTTTAATGCATTGATAACTGTAGCCAACTATCATTAAACGGAAAATCTACACATTTTTTATTAGCATGAGACACCTGGCTTAACAATGTTGTTTTAAAATATGATTTGTCAACGTTGTACATGCGTATATGTGCGTTTTTTTGTTGCGATATGATAATCTACCTCATTTTACCGGGTAAGATTAACGACAGCCCCATTAAATATATTCACTGTATTTACGCTCTTATTATTTAATCGTAGAAACGTTTTGGCTGCATTATTAAATGCAAGCTACTGTTGTTTATAGATACTATTCTTCACTAACCACATTAACTGGTGGTCAATATCAAAATGATGGAATTATTTGTCACATAATTTTGCCGAGTTCTCAGAGAGTAATATTCGCGACCGGAAACAAAAATATGAGATAAAATCACCTACAGATTGATTTTAAATCATGTACACCAGTATGATCTGTTATTGGTTGTAAAATAAAGTAATTATAACTTTAATAATTTTTCGCAATTACTGTCAAAAAATCGTAACGCTTCCTTATATATAGCACAATTAGGGTTAAGTACGCAAACTATTATGTTTAGCTACGTTAATTTGTCTCCCCAATTTGACAATCCGGTTATACTTATTTAGTAGTTTGTTGGTTTATCTTTAATTAGAATACCAAGTGTTAGCAGCATAATTGGGTTGTTAACTTGCAAGCTTTTCGATAATCGGACTATTACTTCTGTTGGAGTTGTGCTTCGCCGAATTGGCTATGGAGGACACCCCCCCTCGTAAACATGCCTCCGTTTTTAACGTACTTTCCGATTAGAAGTGGCACCGTAAGTGGAGGCTAAAAAACGGATTAGTGGAAAGGTATCTTCCAAAAAAGGAACTTTAAAAAATCAAGTAACAAATGTACTTAGGAAATGGCACTTTAACCAATATAATGTTTTACAATTTCACCACAAAGATGGCTACAGTTTATGATACATAATCCCTGTGAGTTAGAATTTAAAATCAGTAATACAAAATACATCTGTGATTCCAGCCCAACATTCTCTATTTTGGAAACTTCTCTTCTTTTATTCAAATCCGACTTTATCGCACCATATGAGCAACCCATGTGACGCCCGCGCATTTTTCATACTAAATAGTAATGTCGGAAGATTATAGTATTTCTGCTATTTTATTGGACGACCAATCAAATCAATGAATATCTGAACTCCGTCGGTCAGTAAATAGTGTGACGTGATCATATTAAAAAATGTACCGAGTGTATGGTGCAGTAAGTTGGCCGTAAGGGTTAACTGCCATTATCTCAGCGGTCGAACCTCTATTTCAATCCAAATTTTGTCAGTGTTTGCCTTTATATTAATGTCGTTACATACAAAAAAACGGCGGTCTAATCAACCACAGAACATGTTTTATTAAATATACGTAGAGAGCTTAGTAACCTGAAGTGTAAACGAGAGATGACGAGTATCTTACGTGAATAACCAATCAGGGATCAGTATCTCGGGTTTCGCGATGTAGGAAGACAAAAATATTAAAAAATCTATTTTAATACTTTTAAACAGAGAATTAGTAAAGTCCGGAGGACTTTGAAGTCAAAAGAATATACAGTATGATAAAGAAGGATTTTCACGATTTTCGGGGAAAAAGAGAGATGCTTGAGAAAGAAACCTGGACATTAAGAACCTGTTAAAATAGGTGTCAGTTCTGGAGAACAGAGAGTTTAAGTATGAACTTAAATTGATGTAAATAGTGCTCTTGAAGCCAATTTATAAGGCTCGGGGGTTTTTGTACTAAAGGTTAGTCAAACTCCTAAAAAGGAGTTACGGCTAAATCACCCCTAGTAGAGGGTTGGTGGTGGTCTGGATAGTCCATATTACAGCTAGACTGTGAAATGGAAAATTATTCTGAAGTCAATCAAGAAATTAATTCTAGTGCAATTGCACAAAGAAGAATTACTTAAAAGAGTGTACGGACGTCATTTTAGAAGACTCGGGGGACATTCTTATTTTTTATTCTGTTTAGGATAACATCGGATTTTGTAAAAGTATCATGATGATAAAAACTTTAATACAAGATTGTACTGAAGCCAATTTAAAAGGATCGGTTTACAATTCTTATAAGCGGCCAGATGGCTTAAAAATGCAAGCACAACTGCCCTAAAATTGAGGCAGATTATCGGCAGATAATCAGTTATGCATTTTGCATGGTGAAAAAATGACTGCCTGAATAGGAGAAACTCTGGAGAGTTTCAGGTCATTAATCCGCCAAAAGTAGGATGACAAGTTTTACTGTTCTAGTATAAATGATCATATTGATAAGACAAACAGTCTTAATAGTAAGGCGGATAGTCTAAATAGTAAGACTACTAGTCTTGATAGGAAGACTACTAGTCTTAATAGGAAAACGGAGGGTTTTCTGATTATCAAATTTAGAGAGAAAATAGTAAAATGATTAAGAAAAATGGTCTTAATAAAAAAGAGAATTCACAAGGAGGAGGAATATAAAGAAAAATTCTGAGCATTCCTGACAACGGAATTGGAGAATAAAGAGAAACTATGGAATCAGTTTGAAAGTTTAAAATTGTGGCCAATGCCAGTACACGATGGAAAAATCATGGATGTGTTCACAAACAAAAAGAGGGAACAAAAAGTGGAGTTTACTTCAACACTATTAAGGTTTTCTTCCGCGTTTCTAAAAAATTGTTCAGATTCATATGAAAATGGTCTTATATTATGTTATCTGGAAAGTCAAAATATACCTTCCAGAAGGTGACAGAAAAGTGATAAGCTGGACGATAGCTGTGGACCGCAGATCATCCAAAAAGATCTACAGGCGACAATAGGCCTATGGACAGTTAGTCGCCCTGGAAATCTAGGATGGAATGAAGGACAAATAAAAAATAGAAACACGGAGATAGACGATGAGAAGGATCGATCGGAAAGTTCCAACAGAGGAAATAGTAGGAATTTGGGAGAACTCGCGGGGTAGATAACTCTTGATAATTGAAGGGTGGTGGCCAAAGTTTTCACAGATTTTCGCTCATACACAAAAGGCAGACATAAATCTTGATGTATGGTTGGGGGAAATGCATGAAACCGGATTTTTGGAAATACTGGTTTGTCAGAAGTTAATCAGTTTGAATTAATTCTCTTAACCAAGACGGATGTAATGCCCTGGATCTTGTCAGCGTTTGATACAGGTGGTTGGTCAAAGGATTTCACTATGACAAATAGTCAACTTCAGGATATGGATTTATAAATTATGACAGAAGGAAATTTATTTATCAGAAAACGGCTAAATCAAATGAGAAAAGGGGAGAAACCTGGAAGATTGCCGGTGGAATATTCTTTTCAGAGTTTATTGGAAGACCAGATTAATTTTCTGGGAGTTATGGATAAGGAAGAAAGTTTTGCTGAATCGAGAACGACTAAAATCAAAATTGATGTTAAAATAAAGTCGATCATTGAAAGGATGGAACTGGAAGGAATAATGCTGCTGCACAGACGGCAGCATGGTTGAATATTTTGCATGTGACAAAAGAAATGCACCAGGATAATAAGAGCTTCCAAAATTGGACGGCAGGCAAAGTAGCTGAATGCTGTAGCGAGATGGCGTTCAGATGGATGGTGACAGCCATACTAGAAGAAAAATTGGTGAAGCAGAACCAAGATGGTTCTCAAAAAAAGTAACCTATGGGATTGGTTTTAAAGATAGAAAGTACTATCTGGCAAAAACCCAAAATCAATTGGCGAGATTTTTGTTGCAGTTAATGGAGAGAAATACGGAAGTATTCAGGGAAACAGTTTGATGAAATATGATTGCCAGGCTTTTCAAAGCGCGAAGACAATCAGTAGGCAAGAATTGGTAAAGTTGTAAAAGTTTCACGATGAGGAGATTACCCAATGAAACATTTCATAGACTTGCCGAGTTCAGCAATGCCACTGAAATATGTAAGGGAGCTTAGATCGGATAGTAATAACTGGAAAGAGGAAAAGAAGGCTCTTCCTTAGAGTCGAGGTTGCATTCCTTAGATTTAGAGGAAGGAATCATAGCAGAGGAAGAATATTTTGAAAAGGATGAAGATGTTTATATATTTAGCATTCAAAAATGGATGAGTACAAATACGAAAAATAGAAGGAACTAGCATTCGGAAGCAATGGCCAGATTGTTAAAAGAAGAGGATACGTTGGAAACAATATTATTGGAAGAAATAATGTTGAATGTATGTTTCCAAATAACGCAGGAAGATAAGATATATACAAATGAAATCCAGAAGGACTTAGGAGTGAAGCAAATTGTTGATGAACACACGTTGCTAAATGAGATTGTTGTAAGCTGCGAAAAAATACATGCGAACGAGGATTCAAAATTGTATCAACTAATACGTTCGTTTGAACGAATAACACCCAGTTGGAATATTGAGGAATGGAAGGGGATTTATTCTCGATTTTCAAAATCAAAGGACCCTGATGTATTTTACACCAGCAGAAGAAACGTCGATTGTCAGCGAATATATCTGTTGGATACAATTCGAAAGTAATTTCAGACATTATAACTTCAAATTAGATGGAACTACAGAGGATATTCGGAATCGAACGGACCAAATAGATTATACGTATCTGGCGTTTAGTTTTCTGCAAATGCGCAGAGTAGAGGAAAACAATCAAGTGAAAGTCATGGATTTAATGTTGGATAAGATTGGAAATATTGATTCAGAGGAAATGGATCGGATTATTGCCCAACCAAATAGAAGGGAAACGAAACTGGGAGGTTTAGAGAAAGCCAAAAAACAAGTGGCGAAGTTAGGGTGTTCTGAGAAAGAAGCACGACAGAGAGAAAGAGCTATTATAGAAGTAAACAGTGTTATTTACTGAAATTAACACGATATTGCTCATAAATAGAATGGAAAAACTGGGCATAAAGATAGTATGGTTCAGAGCAACGAAACTGCTGAGACAATATTTACCAAAAAAACTCATAAAAATATATCTCAAAGGAAAAACAAAAGGGACTGAGAAAGAAGAGAATCATTTATGCGAACGTTTTAAATACGGAAATGATTCTAGTCAATCTGAGATCAGTTAATGAGGATAGTTTGATGAAGGAAACATACTTTGAAATGAATAAGGCTTGGAATGAAAGTCAAAAATAAAAAAGAGTAATGGTTGGTAAGGTCAATGAAAATTGATAGATTTAATATGGAAATACTTTTTGTAACAGCACATGATCATAAACCTTTCATGAGTTTCTGACAGCCGCTGGTAGGACATTTTGGCTTCTGTTCATATTTGGCCATACCAGGAAACCTGAAATATTGGACGAAAAAGGATGTGGGAAAACATCATTATACGGCAAGAGGAGAGAAGAGAGAGAAAATTCAACCAGGAGAAACGAAAAGAAACTTGTTTGAACTGCACAAATGAATTGGAGGCATTGTCAGGGTAAGTGCTCACAACTGTAGCAGAATGGTCCCAAGATGAAAATGGTCAGATAGGCCAGCCTTGGATACTGGCAGGATTTTGGATTGGACAGAATGGAACGAAAATTTTCCTCAACCACCAAACATTCAAAAAAAGTGGAATGAAAATTAAAAGGAAAAATGACAAAGAAGAGATTGTTATTCTAAATCAGAATTCATGTCCAGAAAACAGCTAGACAAATAAACTCTTTGCTGGAATTGAGAAAAATTTTTCCAATTTTGATAATAGTTGAAACAAGGGAAGTTCAAGTCCAGGCAGCCAAGCATAACTTAGCGTGGAATAGACAGACGGCAAGAGAACAACCGAGGATTAAAAGATCGGAACAAAAAGCTCAATTGTGGTACCAGAGAAAATAATCAGGATTTTCAACAAGAAACGCTACAAAAAACGAACGCAACACATAAACTGTCAAGAACAAAGAAAATCAAAAGACTGGTTTACAAGCCGGCAAAACACAGATCTGGACAGAATGTCATTGTAGCGTGATATGTATTGGGGGCAGCTGTGGATTATTTAAAATTTATAAGGCTTGTCTACCGGCCAAATTATAACAATCCAGGTGGCCATTTGATTTATATATATACCCAATGAATTCAGATGCCCACAGCTGATTATTAATAATCAACAAAAAGCTGCTTAGAAACAACTGCTTAGAAACAGTGCTGACAAATACTCAAATACGAAAAAACAGGGAATATATTTTTAACTTACGTGAAACTTTTCAAGTAAGACCACAGGACTTTGAGGATTCACAAGTTGTCGATTGGTTAACGTTTAATTAACCAATAATTAATTTATTATGCTATAAAAATGAAATAGGACAGAGAGTCTTAATGCTAAGACAGGAGTCTTAGTAGTGAGCCATAAGGAGACTGTGAGCCATAAGGATAAGACTACAAGCCTTACGGGAAAGCAGATTCAGTTGCAAAATGAATTATTAATTCAGTAAACAATAAGCGAATCAAGAAAAAGTTACTGATAATAGAAGATTAATAAGGAAGTTAACTGGATTCAGAACAAAAGTGGCTGGCTTCTTTCTTTGCTTGGCGAATGCGTTTGATCTAAGAAAAGTATCAGCAGTAAGTCAAGATGCTGTGACAGAAATATGGAAAATCATGTGTTTGATTAATAGCAATTGGATTCCGGAATGCGAAGCAGCTGGATTGGCGATGGAAGGTCAGCTGGAAGGTCAGCTGGAGGATTTTCAAAAGCAAGTGGAAGATTCGCAAAACAAATTGCAAATAGCCGAGAAGAGAGCAGTGGCTTTTCAAACAAATGGGGAGAAAGCTTACAAGGAGTTGAAAGAGGTGAAAATGGAATTAGAAGACCTAAAAATTTCGTTAATACAGAAAAATCTGAGCAAGTTAGCTTATTTTTTTCAACGATAAGATGCGTAATTACAAACGGAAATGCAAAACATCAGTTTGGAGGATGTAATGATAAATGAATCAATGTCACACCAAGAATCCGCCAAGCAATCAACACCGAAAAAGTTGAAAAAAGTTCCGGAACGGGCGATAGAAATGGCAACGAAGTCGGAGCTTAAACAGTTGCGGGAAACCGTAGAGGAAAACAAACAAATAATGAAAGAATGGGCGGCAAGATTAGATGAGCTGTTGAAAAGGATGCTGACTTCAATAACAGAATGACAGTCATAGAAACGTTTCGCAATCATAAAGAATAGACAATGGAGGTTCTAGATAAAAGAATACAAACGGAAGAAGATCACAGAACGAAACAGTGCGGGCGACTGGAAAGTATTCTCACAAAACAAATCATGGAGAATACACAAAGAGATGAAAACCCCGGGAAAATGACAAGGGAGGTAGAGGCCCAAATTAAAGCACTAATTCCCGATATAACTGTGGAGACCGAATGGCAAAAAATGCGAAAATCTGAACAAAAAAACGGAGATTGATATGTTCTTCAAAAACATCAGACAGGAGATGTCAGACGAAGACGGAAATCAGTGGTGGAAAGCGAAAATGTGGAAGAGCAGCAACAATGGGCAGTAGATATTACCTACTACAATAATTGCTGCAACAGGATTAGATGCATGCTGATTCATATGCAGTTGGAAAAAAGTGAGGATGCTAGCCGATTTATTGGACAGCAGCAAACTCAATTCCATTTTCTAATTGCTGATGGAGGAAAAACGACCGAAAACCTCTATAAAAACTTAGAGGTAGAAAAGTATGTACAAATTCGGATCAGGAGAAATTCCTTTTCACGGGGAAAAGGGGTCAGAATACAATTTACATATTGCCAAACGGATGCTCATCATCTATGTTATAGCCTACTGCCGAAATAAAATAAAAGTCGAGAGGCCGTCATTCGACATCTCGTCAATCACCGAAGAACAACATCAGAAGATGATTTGCCATTTAAAAGAACAAAACGACCGACAAAAGACTACATATTAATCATATCATACACCAAAGAAGTAATTCACTAACACTTATCAAGCGAAACGTATTCTATTATTGCAAACGCATTTGGATGCAGAAAAAAGGCTGGAGGTAGTCAAATGGAGGAAGCAAACGTTTATTACAGTGAAAGGTACAGAAAGTAGTGAGGTATTATTGTAATTTTGAGATAAATTATGCTAATTCAACTCTAAAAACTTCAGAAACCTCTATTAAAAGGTCTAAGAATGGGGTCTAAAAATGAAGTATCAATAACCGGCCAAGGACAAGTCGAAAAAGGCAAAGCTTAGAGTGCGTTACTCCGGGTTATATAAGCAAGAGAGATTAGTAACCTGAAGTGTAAAAGAGAGATGGCGAGTATCTTACGTCAATAACCAATAATAGATCAGTATCTCCGGTTTCACGATGAAGAAAAACGAAAGGTAACTATTCTAGTTTATTACCTTATTAACTGAGGGGGAGTTTAATCGAAAATTTGGGCCCAAAAAGCAACATTTTTCTCTTTAACGGTAAGAACCCACTTTCAATTTATTATTTTTCTCTGGGTATCCATGTCGGCATTGCAAAATAATAATGGTCTCACGTTGTAAACAACACTTTGTATTAAATATAAACTGAATTTGTCTCCAGTTTTTTTTTTTTTCAAAAATCCAATCTCTAAAGACACAAATGACTCGAATATAGTTTTTACGAAGTTGTTTCGAGTTAAATTTTTAGTGAACATACTTTGCCATCTTGGGATGGTTTCTAGATCCTAATAAAATCGAAAAGTGAAAAATTCGTGAGTTCGTCACTTTTTGAATATGTGTACCGTTTTCGGTCCAGTTTTTGGCCTATAACGGGTCACGTGTTATGAATTCCAGGTCGGTTATCTGAGAAGAATTGAAGCCTGGGTCATGACGCGTCGAAGAAACCCACTTTCGAGACAATCCGACATACTTC
>SCLF01021709.1:0-12566 GCA_004367975.1 Mesochordaeus erythrocephalus
GTCCACAAATCGTAGAATTGCTACATTTTGGTTTAATCATTTACTCATGATATTGCACTTTCATATGTTGGTTCATTGTTCCTGAAAAATTTCGCCATTTGGTAGGGCTTACACCTTTCAAATGTTCTCCACATGTAATAACAAACCAGACCCATAGAGTTCGGGTGTTGTCAAACGATTGGTAACTTTTTTTTCTGTTTTGTGGATTTCACCCGTTATATATAATTTAAAGGCAATTATAATCCAACTCATGACACGAATTTTATTGAAAAATATTCAGTACTTTTTCAGTAAAAGGCAAACGAACAACTACCAATAAAAAAAAAGTTACCACTAGTTCCGCACGCCCCGTAAAAATACACTAAACATACAGGAATAAATGTGTCCATTTCGACAATGTGAATGTTCGATGTCCATATCTACAATGTGAATGTTCGATGTCCATATCTTTAAAACAAACTGTACGAACGCGTATAAATTTGGACAGTCTGAAATTAGATTTGGGACCGCAAGAACAAACCCTATCAGGCTGGCTAGGTCTCGTTAAAAGTTTAGATGCTTCCTGGAGGGTGCGGGGGCCAACTCTGGTTAGGTGTGTAGCTATACACGTACCGAATATATATAAAATTTACATATTTACAAACCAATCAATGACAAGTAAATAAAATTAGTTGACGTCCTAGTTCGAATGACTTAAACATGGAAAGCTACTTAACTTTATCCAGAGTTACGAGTCACTATTGATTGTTTCCAAATTAGAATCTTCTCTCATCAGCGACTAGTTGTTCCTGACTGGTTGGTCATTGGTGATCTGTTGGCCATTTCTGGGAACCAACAAATTACAGCGCAGTCGATTATGGATACAAATATTTTTATTCTACATCAAACTGGATAATAATTATTAAAGAAATTTATTACAGTTAATAATATTAGAAGACCATTATTTTATTATTGTAAATTAAATTTATGTGCACACGGTTAACCCGTCATCAACAACTAGCTATAAATTCTCCAATTATTATAAGATGAGTAATACGCTTCGTGCAAGCCGCATTGTTTCATTTTTTGTTTTTTATTTTGCTTCATTTTTAATGACACCGTGTTATAAAGGTAGGAGGTGCTTTTGTACCTCGCCGAACTCACAACAGTTGGCGTTCTTATATAGGCCATATATCTTTTTATCACGATTTTTATATAAGAGTTCGGAAGCTCTCATACCTCTTAGACAGTTCGCAAAGGATAAAATCACATATTCCGAAGAACCAAAAAGCGCGTTTCATAATTAAAACAAAAACTTTGTAAAGGCTAATCGCAACACATCCGTTCGAAAACGAGCTACCCAAACGCATGGTAGTAGATACGTAACACATCGCCATAGGGACATCTATATATCTATATAAAAGTATGATAATAACTTTCAAGCCATCGCTCGAACAATTAAAGAGCCTATTGAGAGACGTATGCCTTCTGACATATCTGACGATGTCCATAGATGTCAGATATGTTCGCATCAGTTAACTTTCCGGTCATTATCACTTATCGCAGAAAAAGGCGAAAAGGGCAGAGAGGAGCTGAAGTTTAAGTGGACGATTCCAGAAAATGACGAATTTGAAAAAAACAAAAAGCGCCTAGTTTTGTAGATTTTTCCATTCCACTCATGCTGACAACAGATACCTCAGACCTTGGGGCTGGAGCAATCTTGATGCAAGAAATCGCAGAAAGTCCAAAATTCTAGCCGCTGCGTCGAAAACGTTTGACAAAACGATACCGAGATGGCCCACAAGCGAAAAGGAAGCCTTCCCCGTCTACTGAGCGACAACGGTACGTTTTCGAACTTCCCTTCCGGCAGGAGTTTAAGTCCGTAAAGATCGATCGCTAGCAGGAGCCACTGTCACAGTAAAACTTCGTAGTAACCTACATTCCTGGCGAAGAGAATGCATCGGCTGAACTGTTATCTCACCCACATGGAGTTATGAAACGACTCACCGTAGCGAACGTATACACATGAAAATTGCATGAACGAGTAACTTGGCATTTATGGGAAAGACTCAACCTTCCAAAGAAATTATCATTAAAACCTACATTGGTAGAAGGTAAAGGGATGACGAATTCCTAACGAAAATCAAAAATGGCCTAGAAAACATTAAGTTTGAAGCTAAAGCCAATATCTACGATTTCATTGATGAACATGATCAGCAAAGTCAACTTTTCCACGAAATCAAGGAAAGAGTTGTTATTGATAGCGGTTCGAGGACACTGATGGTCTTGTTCTCCAGGAGGTTCTAAAATGGTGATTCTATCATCTACGCGGAAATAAATGTTGTGTCAAGCACACCATCTGACAAACCGCAACGGTAGAGATCGAGCCAAGACTTATTTGACCAATTACTGTTGGCCAATGAATCGCGAACTGGGTCAAAAGCTGTACAGTATGTGCCAGTCGAAAAGGAAATCGCCCCAACCAAGTCAAATGAAACTACGAGGAACTGCACCTAAAGAAATAATTTACATAAATTTTGTAGCAATGCCTTAAAAGGTCAACAGTATATTATTATATATATATATTATATTGCAGTCCCCACAACAAAGGAACGTGCTATAGATGATGGATATGCGTAAGCAATATTCATACATCGATTCTGCACAATCCCAAAAACATTATCGTGTGATCGAGGAACGCATTTCACATCACTATTATTCAAAACATGTATGGAAAATTGACCACCAAATCTCCGCCTATAGACACACAGAGCAATGGTTTAGTCGGACTATACGAAACGCTATATACATGGTAGCGAAAGACCGTAAAAGCAATTGGTTAGAAAAGGAATAAAAATTACTTATGATAGAATAGTTTTTGGTGAACAATGTTTCATTAATTAATATAGAATTCTCGATAAGGTGATACACCAATGGTTAAAATAAGAAATTCAGTTTTACTGGAAAAGGTTTTGACTACAATGAAATCAAATTCCAATTTTTGCTTCGTGGGAAGTGGAGCGTAAAATTATATTCGTCCACCTCCCTTTTAGAAGACGTATCTCCTCTAGGAGTTAAAAACTCTCGAAATAGCTACGCCATCTAAGTATAAATGGAAATTTGTATTTTCAAGGTCGATTCTCGATAAGGTTTCGCGACCGCTTCTTCAGCGGTCTTGCGTTCTTTTTCTTCTTCCAGTTCCTGCAAAAGTCGTTTTTGGGCGACGGCTTTTCGCTCTTCTAAATTTTTCCGCATTCGTGAAGGGGTCTTATTAGTTATATCTTCTCGCGAGGGTCCCGGTAGCTTAGAAATATTCAATATTTGGTTTACATTAAAAAAAATAAACGAAAAGATTTAACATTTTTGTAATTCTAAAACATAACATTCTGAACTAACATTCTGAATATAAGTTTTTCAATTTTTGCAAAGTTTTTTACACGAGTCTTTTTACACAAATCTTATTTAAGCTATTGAATTTATACTATATTTCAAGAACATTTTAAGACAATTTAAAGACATTTTTGAACATGTATTCCTCATTACACTGCGTTAGGTCTATGCAGTTCTTTTTGTCATATTCGAGGGACTCTATCAACATCCATTCTAGATTGGCAAGATTATACTTCTGGTTGTTGTTCAGGTCGTTCAAATTGTTCAAATTCATCTAGAATTTTTCATAGATTTGTTTCGTAGTTTTTGGTAGACACAATAAGTTAAACAAATGTGAGTACAGTTTTAAACGGGAATTAAAACCTTATAATTTAAGGGAATTTTTTCAGTAATTTTGTCAGAATATTTCTCATTTGACAAATCCTGCAACCATAATACATTTTACGCTTGGCGTCTTCCACACAAAACAAATCCATCTTCCCGAAACTAAAATTATAAAGCAATTAACACCTGCAATCATTTAATTAAACCAAACCAAATGTACATAACAAAATACACATTCAACAATAAACTAACATTTTCAATTTTTATTATTATTATAAAAATTTATAAAAAAATTTCATTCACGAGTAATACAGCGAACTTTCAGAAAAAGGATGAAACCGTCAATCGAAAAACAAATTGGCACTACCAACATGAAAATCTTGAGAGGTTTGACCGGAAATGAGGCCATTTTGACTAAACTATCAAAAAACAAACAAATTTAAAATGTTCCCCATAATACAATTTTTTGCACATCGATGAAATTTCAAGTAATACCATCTACTGCATATAACGTTATCACTAGCTTACTTAATATGTCAGGATGTAACCATGTTCTTCTCGCAAGCGGAAATAGAAGGAGACAGCGATAAAGCTGATGTTATTCGTAACAAGCACTAAAATTAAAAAGAAAATGAAATAGTAGTAAAAGAACACTGTATTTGATTCTAATTTTTTTAGTATCGCTGATGTCTTACACACACTTCACACATGTTTTATGCTTTGACCTTGCTTTTATTCTGCATGTATTTCATATATTTATTCACTTCGTCAGTTTCAGTCATTTTCTGCACTTTTTTTATTACTCAATTGACTACACCAATGGTTAAAATAAGAAATTCAGTTTTACTGGAAAAGGATTGGACTACAATGAAATCAAATTCCAATTTTTGCTTCGTGGGAAGTGGAGCGTAAAATTATAATTCGTCCACCTCCCTTTTAGAAGACGTATATCCTCTAGGAGTTAAAAACTCTCGTAATAGCTACGCCCTCTAAGTATAAATGTAAATTTGTATTTTCAAGGTCAAGTTTCACCAAGAGCAATTTAGCAGATAATATCAACCAGCCGGGAAACGTAGCATATTCTGAGCATAAAAAGAAGCCTTTACGAGGATCAGGAGGTGCAATAGCAGGGTAACGGAACCAGAGAGTGAATAAGAGAGAACGAATAGAATAGCAGGCATAGCGTCACTTCAACGATATATTAACTTCATATTTCCAACTATCGTTATATTGTCAACGTGCTTGTTTTGAAAATAACTAAGCGCAGCGACCTCTTAGTTAAATGTTTTAAAAGTGAAAAATAAACATATTTTTACAAAGTTTATCGTTATAATTTCCATAAAATCTTCCCCGATTCCTATTCTGCAAAGAGCGTAATACACCACTCTATACGTTAATGCACCACATCGAAGTGAGAAAAAGCGGTGAGTTAACGTCTAGTCGGTGTGTTAACGTTTAGTCGGTGCCTTAATGTTTAATTTGGCGAAAAATGAAAACTAATTCTTATAAAGGGTTCGATAGTTATAGCGGTGCGTTTAGAAGATGGTGCGTTAACGCAAAAGACGAAAAAGTGGTGCGTTAACCTTTAGTTGGTGCGTTAATGTTTAATTGCATTGACGTTTAGAGTGGTGCATTTAATAGTACCACATAATCCTATCTGATTTTTTTTCTGGCTGCTATGATTCTACGTCGCATGAATAGTGTTTTACATAATATTCTTATTTCATACTTCGTCCTAGTACGATGTAATCTAATTGGTGAACCAATGTGATGTTTATACGTTTGAATTCATATTTGGATCCACTACTCCACCTGAACTTAGTTTTAATTTTAGTTATATTATATTACTTTATTAAAATAAGTATTACGTTGGTTCTCCAATGGGATGACACCATACAGCTAACTAAGGACCCTTATGTAATTAGTGTATTATATAGAATAATATTAATGCATCCTAGAATCAGAGACAGAAAGAACAATGCGATAGTATTATGCATATAACCACCAATATATAACCATAGATTAACCTACTTTAAAATGCAATCTAAAGTGTTTTTCAACAAGTGCGTCCGACACTTATTTTGCCGCAAATTATACCAGTGCTACGGCACCAAATTTCGCCATGAAAAATAAGTAATTGTAATACCAGAAAAGGAGAATATAATCACCTTTTGAGAGTCACTATTTAACAACTACGATAAAATAGATTAGAAAATTATTAACTAAAAATTGGACATGTAATAATTACTGGGCTAAAATGACAAACAGGCGGTGATGAGAAAACATTTCTCATAATTTTCAACAAAGAAAAGTCCATTACAGAATTCCGTAAATTACGTTGTAAAGGTTAGCATCGACTTTAGGTAGAATTCAATTTTTATGATAAACTTACTAGATTTAGAATGTGTTGTGGTCGATTGTTAACAAGGTGTTATTCGGGTGAGTTCTAGTAAACCAGCCGTGGTTAGAATAGCGTTTTTTGACATACGTCCACACCGTCTCGGTGAAAGCATAACATTAACTCTGGAACGAGAAAATGGTGAGAAGTAATCCAGTAATCCATATGATATTTGCGGTATTTTATTCATATTAATGAGTTAACCGTATTGCGCACGTTTCAGTTGGGTAAAACTAATTTCTATCAAATACCTTTTGACACCAATAGTTTTAGCTTTGTACAGATATAGTCTGTAAAGTTGAAAGTAAAGTTTCAGCTAAGTATAAATGTCACAAAGAATAATTCATTAAACACAGCCTCGATGGTCTAGTGGTTACGATAATGTGCTATGAGTACGTTGACCCGGGGCGATCCTCAGGACCTTCTTATAAGGACCATAGTGAAAGTTGACCAAAAAGGTGTTTGTCGATTCAAAGGACTCGATGGTATAGTGGGTGAACGTGACCCCCGCGCTTTCGTATAGTATCGGCGATTAAGCCATGCCTTCAAGTTTATTGAAAATAAGATTATGACCCAAAGAGGTTGGGCGATGACATGAGATGCATGACCGGACACTGGGGTAGATGTTAGCCTTGTACAAATATAGTCTGTAAAGCTGAAAGTAAAATTTCAGTTAAGTATCAATGTCACAAAGAATAATTCGTTAAACACAGCCTCGATGGTCTAGTGGTTATGATAATGTGCACCGAGTACGTTGGCCCGGGTTCGATCCCCGGTCAAGGCAAAGATTTTCAAAGTGTTTATATGAGTCATTCTGACTGTCGGCCAGTACGAGTATATGGTGTCAGTACATCCCACCGAGAAAATCGAGAAACCCACCTCCCGCTGACTGAAGAAAAAACCCCGCTTTGGGTGAAAAAAGTGCCCAATCCGGGCCACGTAAGATACGTGTTTTTTATATTAAAAAATAAATAAGTCGAACTATTTGGACATTATTTATAATTTAATAATATTATTTATTTTTCGGGGTGCAATTATCAATGGTGCATTAACTTGGGGGTGCTAAATTAATGGGTGGTGCAATTATTCGCGGTGCAGTAAAATTTTAAGTACCCAAAAATTTGCTGCCTGACAAATCCTCCATAAATAGTTATTGAAAAAATTTTGAAACAATTTTTTAAAAATGGTTTTCTCTATTTTTTTAAATTGGGCAATTGACCTATATTTGCCCCATTTTGAGGACATAATTAGGTGGTATTTTTTAGAATACATACAAAATGGCAAATATTTTCAAGTAATTGAGTCTCTCAGTCCTGGAAAAACTATGCGTTAAACATCATGGGGATGAGAAGAAAAAGTAGGAATTAGCCCAACTGGGAGCCTTGATAGACTAAAACTCCACAGTCACTGAGGTCCCAGTGCCCACAGATACCTACAAAGGGGAGGCCCGCCGAAACAAAGATATTGATCGCACACTAGCTGATGTGCCCGAATTAAACTCAGCAACAGATACCTTCGATTACATAGCGAAGGTAAATAGGGGTTACTCGTTGTTCATCGAAAATAAAACGGAAGAAATACCTCAATCGAGAGCCATTTACCCGGGCTGTACAAGTCAAATTGGAGCCATCCATTTATCAACAGCTGCAACATAAGAAATTCAAAAAAATGGGCAGACTTGCGAACGTACTTGGAAACCTACCATACTGCACAGCTAGCAAATTATCACTATTTGGCTAAATGCTGGAATGATGAGAAGGAAAACGAGACATGGGCCGAAACACTCGTTCAAGAAGGACGTGCAAGCGGCTGGAAGGAGGCATTCGCAATGACTGGTGGTATGCTAGTTAGAGACAGCAATAGAGGTCAGTAGAGAAGCCGATTCCCACGTAGACAAAGGAACGGTCCTGGACAACTCTATCATCAAGGATGTTATGGCCACACGTGAAAATATTTTTCAAAATCAGTATAAATTTGCATATTCCAATAACAGATTCGGAACCGCAAGGAACATCTCTATAACATACCAAACGTTGTTTAAATTACCAGCTACGTTTTGAAGGGGGTAGGGTTCTATTTGCAAATTCTCTCGTCTTCTTCGTTTTCTCTAGTTTGAATGATAACCGCTAAACTTGAAATAACGCGTTTTTATTGGATCGCATATTTTGAGCGATCAGCTACCGTTTCTGTCAGCTACCGTTTCTGTGATCGGGCTTTTTAAATTTGCAAATGATACACCTCGTTCTCTCGTTGTAATGATACACGTATACATTACAAACGGACATTCCAATGCGAATTTGAAGATAAGTTTTTTATTACTGATTTTAAATTATAACTCCTGGGTATTAAGGATTAAAATACTGCGACCATTTTTATGGTCACAAAACCACATCTCCGCGTTTTGCCCAGACGGCTAAATCCCGACAACTAATCAGATCCATGGAAGTAGCGAATAAATAGCAAATTCCGTATTTCAAATTGTATTTTTCTGCATTAAAGAAACGCGTTAACGTTTAGAGTGCTGTATCACAAGAGACTAGTCTCGAACAATACCACGGTATAACCGCAGGGTAAAACCGCATACCACGGTACAAAAGAAGAGAACCGTGATGACCGTTACAATTTTCAATCACCAGATTTTCGGTATTGACCAGTCTCGTCGCGACACCGAACGACACGTATGATGCCATCAAACACCATAATACAAGGATTGGGAGGAATACGTATAGGAGGTGCGGGAGAAATGAATACAACAGTTACTATACAGGGTGAAAAATTTCACAACGTAATCTTCACAGTGGTACGTGAGAAACAGCCAACGCCGATTGGCAACATTTATTTCATCACCCGACAATGAAATCGACAACCGTAATAGATCAATAAAATTCATCCGGTGGTTCAAGGATCGCAACTATCAGCCATCAAATGTAATAGAACTCTCAAAATTGGAAGATAATTCGACAAATTCGGATTATCAAGATACACTAACGTGCGCAGAGAAGACTCGGCGTGATCAACCTAACACGGGTATTGTTCAAGGTAACAACAATTTGTTAAGTGGTTTAAGTGCAGAGAAGACTCTACTAAACCAAAAATTGTCAAGTGCTTGTATAGAGAAGACTTTACAAACACCTCTTACTTCGACGGAATTGTCTAAGCTAAAGGAAGACATATAATGGATAACAAACTATTTTAAGATCGATCTTCCCAAAGAGTTTAGCAATTATGAAGACATGTGGGAATTAAAAATGATGGTGGATTTGTTAAAGTCCTATTCTGATATGTTTGGACAGGAAGGTAAACCTCTCGGCACCTTTCCAGCCGAATACAGGATCCCAACAAATGGGGAATCACGGAGCATACCACAGTATCCTATCAAACAGCATCTCCAAGAAGCTGTTTATTGTGAGGTACAGCGAATGTTGGACAATGACGTCATATAATTCTGTCACGATCCAAAAGGTTTTAATTCACCTCTACCCACTGTCGTAAAGAAGAACAAGAAGATTCGTGTATGCGAGAACTTCTAAAATACGTTGAATAAAGTGCTCAAACATCCAGACCCCGCGAATAGACGATATATATACATCGATCGGACGACGAAACAAATATTTTGCAACCTTAGATTTTGGCAATGCAAATACATCCAAACGACCGCCACAAAACAAGTTTTGTGTGGAAAGGGCGTACATATCGCTATAAAAAGGTTCCATTTGGACTAACGCCAGCTGGTGGTATTTCTCAACGAGCTACCAGTGAAATGCTAAACAGCATCAATAGTAACAACATTGCCACTTATTTTAACGATAATCTTGTATACTCCCAAGAAACCCCACGCAGAGTTTCTTGGTAGAATATTTAGTCGATAGATACAAAGTTAACAATAGTTATTGTGACCATTTTGACCAGAGGAATGTCCATGGATGATTAGAATTCACCGCTTAAAAATTATCTAACACCTTCGAATTACATACTGATAAGAAGGTAACGTATAAAGGGTGACTTTTTTAATCTGTTATACTTTTTATGAATGCCATAGCTCTAAGAATAATAATAAAATTTGGTGTTTATGGATTGTTGTGTTAACTCTAATCGACTATCGATTCAACCACCCAGATTTCAAGCGATCTATCTTGCTCTAGACGAATCGTTTTTAGAATTTTAAAATCGATAATAGAAGAGAGAAATCTCAAGATTCGTATAAAGTAGAAATATCGAAGATTCGAGAAGAAAAAAGAGAAGTAAAGCCAGAGAAGTAAAAATAATAAAGCCAGAGAAGTAAGCCAGAGAAGTAAGCCAGAGAAGTAAAAATAATAAAGCCAGAGAAGTAAGCCAGAGCAGTAAAAATTTCGGTGCCGCTTGGTTTCAAGTCACATGACGAAGCTTGTTTTCAGTCACGTGTAGTAAACAAAAGGCCAATTTTGAACAACTCTGCCCGAGAAAAACGTTTCTAAATATATACGAAACTTTAGCATTTTTTGAAAGAAAAAAAACCCGCTGGTATGTCACCACCTTGAGTGACGAAAAACACTTCGTAATGAAATGTGCACCAAATCTCAGGAACACAAAGCTGAAGAAAATGTCAGATTTCATGGTATTACAAAGAATCCACAGAAGATTATGTACCTTGGAGTATCCTCGTCTGATGGCACGAAAATGCCCTTCGTCCGTCTATTGACATATTGTAGTCTAAAGTTATTCCTTGGCCAAAGAAGACTTATCCCAATGGAAACTACTCTTTCCAGCAGTATGGCACACCTTGTCATACAGCGGAAACACTCAGCACTTCGTGGCAGAAAACATTAGAAATTTCTAGTTCGCCGCCTTTGGCCCTCATCAAGCCCTGATTAAAATCCATTGGGTTATGGAATTTGGGGCATAATGACTAGTGCATTGGAGTGCATCTACCATCAATATTTGGACGATTTGATCGAACAATTCGAACGATCCGAAAGTTATGGGAGAATTTAAAGACAGATATAGTGAGATGAACTTGAACTCTTGCAGGGCCCTGTGCACGTAGGTTCTGGGGAAAATGGTAGCCACTGAAGAAGAAGTAAACAGTCCAAACAAACGTCCCGTTTCAAGACCACTAAATATTTTGACTCCAAATCTTCGAAAAAGTAGATTTTTTAAGAGCGCGCTGATTTGTGACAGATTAAAAAGGTCACCCTGTATATATATATATATACCTATAGATATGAGTTTTATACCCGGTGAATGTTGACTCGGCAGGTTCCCGCACCCTTCGGATATTTTCCCCACCAGCTAAGTGTCAAATTGTTGATAAATTTATCCGAAATAAGATAACTTAATATGCCCGAAATTAATTACCCGCAATTAGTTAATAATTATGTTTATAAAATAATGTTTTTCTTGGTGATATTTTTTCTTGGATATATTTGATAAAATGTCAAAACCTCTTCTGGTAGTAGTTGTGCTTAACTATGCATAATTAGTAAACAAGGCAAATCGTGGATTTAACCAGGTGACTAATTATTATTCTATTACTGCATTTGAGTACAAAATTATGACCACTAACTTTATCCCCGAAACATATGTTAGTAATCAATACCAGTAAATTAATTTAAAATATTGTGTTATCCTGGGGGTACCGCCGGATTGTTGGTTCACTGAAGTCTGTTAATTAAGTCTCGGATGGGCAACAATCGTTAGTATTGGCAGATGAAATAGAATGGATTAAACAGAGCCGTGGATTCAACATTAAATTTGACGAAAAAGGGCACGCAAGTGCCCCCGAGTACCAAGCGGAATGCAAGATAAATAACCGCAGTGAAATTCGTACGATGTATCATGTAAGGAAACTCTTCGATCCATTTCTTGACCCATAACCTGTGAACTTGAGGAAATTCTATTATCATTGAATTCGCTACCTTCACTAATGTTACAGTAGACAGTCACTGCGGTTATTAATCTTGCAGTCCGCTTTGTGCTCGGGTGCTCCTGCGTTCCCTTCTTCGTCAAATTATGTGTTTAATCCATTCTATTTCTTAAAGTCATTAAAACTTTTCGAAAAGTGAATATTTAAAGTTTGAAAGTCAAGTTAAATTATACTACCGGACGCGAAACCTATATCCCAAATCCTACCTAAGGTGACATTTATAAATGAGTCATCGCGTGAGTCATTTTTTCTTGTGAATGAGTAACTAAAAGCTTGTAATTTGACCACTACGTAACGGACACTACATTAATACAAAGCTTTTCGTTACCTCATTCACAAGCAAAAATGGCTCACGCGATGACTCGATTAGAAATGTAACCTTATGTCGGATTTGGGATATATATCAACACATAGGTATATACATTGCCCTCGTGTCAACTTAGATTAGAAACCAAATCAATCATTTCAGTTACACTAATGTTGAAATAAATAGTTTAACAGTCACACAGCGACCAAAAACTACTGCTCACGCAGCGAGCTGGCAGTTTTCTGCCAATTTGGGGCTCCCAAGTG
>SCLF01021820.1:0-12566 GCA_004367975.1 Mesochordaeus erythrocephalus
AATACCGACCCCGAATTCTTAACACGTGACCCACTTATAGCCCAAAAATGGAATTTCAAATTTCCAAGAGTGACAAAATCTGGAAAATTTTTCATTTACCTCCATCTAGTGTTCTCCCGAAATAGCGAGGGGCATAAGCATATTGATCGTGAACAAATATATTGCAAAGTGTATACCAAACGTATAGAAAATGGTTTAGTATTAATCAAAACTGGTCAAAATTCTCTGGTATTTACTACAAAGTACTGTAAATGCAAGCTGCCTTACTATGCAGTCACATCCTCGTCATAAAGACTAACAAACATTATTTTCTAATTCTGGAAACGGTATTAACAGGATGGATTTGCGTGAAAAAAAATGGTCAAAAAGGTGCCTGAGGTACATAGAGAAAAGGGTGCCTGAGAGATATAGTAGTATTGACAACCTGACTGTACGAATATGATTCAATTCTGGTAAGTTCCATCAAATATTCATAGTCTTCTTCAATTATATTTCGTTCTGTTAGGGTTAACTCTCCACAGTTTAACTTGTCTCGCAAAGATTTCGTAAGGGATTGAAGAAGAAATTTAACAAGTGAGGTTTTAAAGATATCTATCTCCGAAATATCTGGATTTTGGGATGTGTCCAAAGTGGCCGAACATTATACTGGAAAGGCGATGGAGCGGGATACAGACAAGACAGGAATACAATTTTTACATATTGCTGCAGACTTTTTGATTCTACATCTTTTGATATACGTCAATATATTTTTAAGAGTGAAAACAAAATTAATAAAAACGAAAATTTAGCCCAAGATATATATATCATTTGAATCAGAATTAAATTCTGTGCCAGAATATGTAAGAATTATATTTATAGCATACTCGGAACTAATATGAACACATAATTAATTGTAAATTTTATATGGAAATATAAACAGAAATCATTTAACTAAAGTCAACAAAATTATCATCCGCCATGAATAGCAGTTTCACACGTGGTAAAAAAGATAAGAAATAGAGGAAGGTTGCGAACGGCGTACGGTCAACAGATAGGAAGACAAATTTCTTTCATCTTTCACTAATCGTACTCATTAAATTACAAGTCGGAAGAGAGTTGGAATCCTTGTTCTGGTGTAATAAAGTACACGAGTATTACCAAATAATCGAAACAATACTAGAGTATATCTTCCCATATATTCCAGAAAGAATTCCGCTCAATATAATTGTTTCAAAAATTGTGCACGCAATCCCTATCATGACTTAATGGTTCGGTTTGTATTATAGCATCCAAGTTAAATAATTTACAAGTTATTTCATTATGTTGTATTGACAAATATTGAACGAAATTGAATAACCTCGAAGTTTGTAGTGAATACAGTACAATGATGAACCGACCAATAAGTGGGTAACAATGGCAGTAGGGAGAGGACTGTTAATAATTCATTAATGAGCGAACATAAATGTTCATAATTAAACGTAATTAATGGCATCATGAAACCAATCAACTTCATTCATAGGTTTTTCAATTTCATCGACTCTATTACGAATAAATTCGAACTCGGATTGACTCGGATCATTTAAAAGTAACCTGAAAATTCTCGCTCCTTAATTATAGTGTTTTTAAATCTTCATTTTGACCTTTGAGAACCTCGCCTTTCGAATAGTTATATTGAGCGGAATTCTTTCTGGAATAGTTGGCACGATATTCTCTCGTATTTCTTCGATTATTTGGTAATACCAACTCTCTTCCGACTAATAATTTCGAGTATTTTAATGAGCACGGTTATTGAAAGATGAAAGAAATTCGTCTTCTTTTCTGTAGACCGCACGCCGTTCGCAATCTTTCTTTATTTCTTATCGATAAACAACAATCTTTGTTACCGCGTGTGAAACTGCTAAAATCTACAATGACATCAATGGCGGATGATAATTTTGTTGACTTTAGTTAAATGATTTCTGTATACATTTATGTTTATATTTCCATATAAAATTTACAAATACATGTATCTAATGCGTCTGTTAATATCGTGTCAAACTGTACTACATATGCGTGACTTCATTGGAGATTACATACAATCCGCATCTGTTAAATTAAGGTTAATTATGTGTTCATATTATTCCCGTGTATGCTACATATACGCTAGAAATATAATTCTTACATATTCTGGCACATAATTTAATTCTGATTCTAATGATATATATATATATCTTGGGATAAACTGTGGTTTTGATTAATTTTGTTTTTCACTCTTAAAAATATATTAACATATATCAAAAGATGCAGCATCAGAAAGTCTGCAGGAATATGTAAAAATTATAGTCCTATCCTGTCTGTATCGGGTTCCACCTCCTTTCTAGTTGAATGTCCGGCCACTTTGGACACTCCCCCTGGATTTCCATGTGAAGTTCCATCTGTCGATTCATTTGATACTGATATTTCAGAGGATACCACGATTTTCTCCAAATTTTCACGAAGGTCAAGTATTCGGTATGAAATTTTTTTTGAAAAAGTTTGTAGGAGACTTGAAATCTTGGTCATTTTTTTGTAGATATCAAGCAAATCGTTTGGTAAAAGTAAGCTGTCGACAGTCGCCAGGTAGTATTCAAAGGTCCCGTGTGTTTTGTTTATAAACTCACGAAATTCAAAATCTAATTTTGTTTCATTTTCAACAGCTTTATCCACTATGAAGAAGAAACGTGAAAGTTCGACCGCAATAATTACATCCCTTGTCTTATGGATTATATCAGTAGCTGAATATAATCTTTCTATTTGGCTTTTTATGGATGTCAAAAATTGACATTAACAATTTATATTTGTTAATATGTTGTTATATATTATTTTTCCATTGCCGATGTCTCCATCGAAAATAACTCTTTTGGTTTTAGTACAGTAGAGTCTAAACCGAACGTTATACAAAGTGTTTTTACCCTTAACCGGTAAATAAGACTTTTCGTTTTTTGAGTAGATACCGCACCTGCCTCATTTGGCGATCTAGTTTTAAATCGCATTATTCTCGAAAGCCATACATTGTATAGTTTTGAAATTTTGAATGATAAGTCATTGCCGGTCTAACTGAGCGTTTTCAAAGTGAAGGCCATCTTTAAATGCCTTTTCTCAGCCGTAAATGGATTTTCTTAATTAAAAAAAAACATTGTACCTTGGAATTTTGGTCTGATGCTGCTGCTCATTTGGCTCCTCAAGTCATCATTACTACTGCCTTGAATCCTGCTTAAACACAATTATGAACGTTTTTGTTTGAATAAAGTTTATTTCAAAATTTCAAACTTTTGTTGGTGTATTTCGGAAGTATTTAATGTATTTTAGTTCGGTACAGTGCGTATATATGTGCCTATAAATCGCCTGGAGACTCCATGGCGGGCTAAGCCGGTTGCATGGATTAATAGCGCCAATTATATCACTTATCGCTCTACTGCCCTATTTAATTCATTTCTATTTTTCTGCAGGTGCAGTTTTTAATAAGGGTTGAAGGATCCCATTAATTAAATTTAATTTTCTCAAAACGGCGATTTAATTATCTTTTAACCACTTTGGACTAATTCTCATAGTTCAGGGACATATATTAATACGTTTTAAGAGTGTAGACTCCCTTTTGAGATTCACATAAACGGTTTTATACAGGGTTATATAACAGCTGTCCCATTTGGACGCCCGTAGTTCGCTACTCCATTTCTATTTCTTTCTTACTTTTATTTTTAGAAGCTTACAATTTGCCTTGTTGTACGAATAACCTGCAGAAAAAATAGAAAGGAGTGAAATAGAGGCGGTAGTAATGATGACTTGAAGAGCCAATGGAGCAACAGAGTCAGACCAAAATTCCAAGGTACAGTGTTTTTTAATCCAAAAGTGTTACATGGGCTAAACATAGCTATAGTTAGAAATAAATAGAAAACCATTTGGATTTCTATAAAAACATCGGCATTGCTCCAGTATATATTCAATAAAATGTGTTATGTACAAGTTAAGACAAGTTAGTTGAATTTTTCAAACCGTCTGGGCCGTTTGCATTTAGTTTGTGTTAAAAGAATTTGGAGCCCTGTAATAAGTTAAAATTTTAAGCAGACACGTTTATTCGTTCTCGAGTTATCTGCAAAAGAAGAGCGTTTTAGAAAATTTAGAAAAAATTTTAGAAAATGATTTTTGCAAACATAAGGTACACAATTAAAATTCCGGGTTCAGTTTTCTTTTAATTAGAAAATCCAAATACCTTTAGTTCAGTATTTGTGTTAATCTTTAATCCTACAAAATTTTAAAAAGATGTAATTTATGGTTTTCGGGAAAAATGAGAAAGAAAATCAGATCGTTATTTATGTCGAGCTGGTATCTACAGGAAAACGCGAAATGGTATATACCGGTTAAGTTATTTAAACCGGAAAACCTGTATTTTGTTTCCTTTTTAACATAGACCGAAAGCAAAAATATTACTGGAAGTAGCATTAAAAACCGAAAATAAATTTGTATACTTGAAAATCATGTAGGCTTTGAATAATAAATCCACTCAAAAATTACACTGTTTTATTATTAATCCTCTTGTAAAGAAAGTTGTAAAGAAAGTTGTAATAAAGCACAACGGGATCCTCATAGACATAATATTACCACTACATATCCACGTGGTATGGATATAATTAAATAGACTGTTTATTCCAAGCGTATATAGTACTTGGATGGTGTTGGCGGGAGGAAGCGTACAGGGTAATGTCCACAAATATATGGTTAATATTTATCGGGATTTATCTATTTTATGTATATCAATTTCTATCTATTCCTGTTCTACACTATCGGATGAATCAGCGTAAACTGTGCTAAATGCATACTAAGAATTCCGAATTCATTGATACCAATATATCCATTCATGAAAATAGATTTTTTAGCCTACGGATTTGTCTTAATTATTTCTCAGTGGTCTTACGACCGACAGCGAAAGTATTGAGAGAAGACGGAAGACCGAAGGATGGTATCAACATATGCTATCAACTAATTAATGAATTATATTTTTTTATAATACACAGCTACCTACAGTATCATTCTTAGCTTGAGATGGAAAGAAGAGCGGTGGATACTTTTGGCCTACGCGGTATCCACGGGAAATTGGGTGTGCGATGTCCGCAGGCTAACGAACAATCAAAACAACACGTCACTGAAAAGGAAAGGAAGTACGTCCTGATTTAGAGTAATAAACCTTCCGAAAAGCTTCAAACTTAACCAGTAGACAACTCATCTGAGCCATTTCGCGTTCGGGGTCTCTCTTTCCAATTTTCTCAAAGACCATATACTGTATCGTTTGAATCTTTGCTTTATTAATGATTTATCCCTTGCCGATTTAATGATGTATTTTTATTAAATTCATCTTTTAGTTTTAGTAGAGTAATTTTCCAAAATGCGCGTCGTACAAAGTGCCTTTTTACATTTAAATGCACCTTGTAATTATTGTTCTGTGCAGAATTCATGAGAAACAAAATAATTTTTAGCTCGGTTTCTTCGCAAATGCCGCAATATTTTTAATGAAATTTTTAGCGTTAGATTTCTAAAGGTTAATTCTTTCCACATATATATTTACTTTGGTGTTTAGTCTTCTACCAGCGTCGTATTTGTGAACAATGTAATTGACTTGTAATAAGGATAGATTTCATCCATGAGTTAATAAACTTAATTAATAAGTCAAGTCCATTAAGACTTAAAAGCTCGAATATAATTGAGATAACGGAAATGTTGCAAGTCAAAGCTCGCGATATTTAAACACTGAGTACACATCCATCCCACCGAGGATCCCACGGTGAACTAGCGCCATCTAACCACTACTATATAAAGCTGCTTCTGACATATGTTTATGTATTATAATTTTTGTCACTAATGTCATTAAATAATATGATATATTATTGAATCTACCTATGTGCAAGTAATAAACCATTATTCATGAAACACATCATGCCGAGTTATTTGGCTGACACTATTTAAAGTTGAAAAAAGTTAGTACTTTAGACAGCTAAAATTCCAAGGTACTGTTTTTTAATTAATAAAATTCATTTACGTCTGAGAAAATGACTGCACTCACTTTGACAATGCTCAGTTAGGACGCTACTGTACTAAATACATAATAGATTTTTGGAGCGAGGAATACTGTTAGATCGGCAAACAGCTAATCTTTAAGCATGCAAAATTTCAAAGCGATAAACGTGTGATTTTGGAGAAAAATCGATCGCCAAATTAGCCATGTGCGGCACCTAGTCAAAAAACGAAAAGTGGTATTTACTGATTGAAGAGTACGAGTTACTTCAGGAGATAATTTTACATCCTTGCTGTATGTTAGTGATTCAGTTTCTTTGAGTAAAATGAGATATTCATAATCCTCTTTAATCACGTCCCACTCATTTAGAATTGGTGTTTTTGAGTCCAATTGTTCCTGCAGAGCCTGAGTCGTCGTTTCCAGGAGAAACTTAAGAATAGAAGCTTGGAAGACCTTCATGCCATTTGAATTTACACTTTCACGTGAAACTGTACGTAATATTGATGTTGTCAGTATAGGATCAAGTTGTTCATTCTTTCGAGAGACAGAGTGAGTTTCCTTTGATAGGTTGGGTATACTGGATTGACAAAAGGCAGTCTACATTTATATCTTCGAGGCAACTATTTATACAAAATAAGACACGAAATCGATTTTTAGCGTTTTTAAGGGCTTAGTGGTTGAATGTTTGATTAAGTCCCTCACCTTCCAAATAAATTACACGCGGAATTCATACCGGAAGTACCACCGGAAATATAGTTAAAAACCGGAATTTGACTATTTTGAATCGGGAATTGTTGCCCCATCTAGGAAATGGGACATTAAAAAATTATTATTTTTACAATTTAAGCCTCTAGGCAAAATTTGATCAAAAACGCTTAGGTAAAGTTAACCACAAATTGTACATATGATTTGTAACGCTAAAATGTGGGTCTCGTGTTTCTCGTACATCTTACCTCTAGATCATTATCGCTAATTTGTTTTTTTTTTAAATTCTTTTCAAGATGTTACTATTCACACTGTACACTTATTGGCCAATTCTTTTCTGTTAGCTGCGGTGATTGGGCCTTTGAGATATTTCAATGATGCATCGTCGACCCTAATTCTAACCATTTCGCCGTAAATTCGCTAATTTAATGAAAATGGTCAAAATCAAATTCATTCAAATTCGAATATGAAGACAAGAGAAATTACGATTATAAAGAATGTTGGGCTGGAATCACAGATAAATTTTGAATTACTGATTTCTAACTCCTGGGGATTAAGTATCAAGAACTAGCCATTTGTGTGGTCGAAAAACAACACGTTTGCCCAGAGGTTAAGACAACTGCGAATTTGATTGGAAAACATAGAGCAGCATTTCCGCCTATAATTTCATTGCACGTATTTTAGAGTGCCTATTTACCAGGAATCTCGACCTGAGTCAACGTAAAATTCGAAATTTTCGGTTTATTCGTTTATGAATTTCTTTAGATGAAATTAATGTTATTGCTGAGAATAAGAGTGTCACTTCGTTAATATTTAAAATGTGTTTAAATACAACCTAATCTATTACGATGTAAAGAATGCTTTGGTCTTATCCACTTCTTCATTACATCATTTTTGCAACAATATTCGTACCGGAAATCGCACCATAAGTAGATAAAATTATGTAATTTTCACCAAAAATGGCCACAATTTACTAGTAATAACCACAGTTGCTTAAAATGAACGACACAAGCATGTTGATTGTGAACGAACTTTAATGAACATTATATTTCAGATTCCTTTTCAGCCTTGTCTAAAACCAACAAAAGTGTTATTATTCACATGTTCTCGAATTTTCAAGATCAATATTAGTCGATTTTCTTGGATGCCCTATTTTGTACAAATAGTTTCCTGTGACTTATGTAGAAATAGTTATCTGGGAGATATGATTGCGAATATATATATATACATCTGTACATATTTGCGTCAATTATTCGATAATTTAATGGGTATGAATGAATATATAAGAATGAGTTTATTCTCCCAGATTCCCCGAGTGTGATTTTAAGACAATATTTTCGGTTTATCTGGTTAATATTTAATTGTACCGTCCTTTAATCGTGTACACTACAGTATGCTAGTGTTACCCAGTCTTCTTGGTTTCTAATAGGTGTCGAAATATTGGGGAATGCTCAGCACAATTACTTCAATGTTCCATTTTTTCCAACTAAAGTGTCTATCTAGTCTTTTTCAGTCTTATAAATCGGCGCGTATAATTGGAAGATGGTGAGCGTACGCAGGACGAGCCAATCGCCTGTATTTCGGGGAATCAACTCGTTCTTATGTGTTCATTCATACCCACTAAATTCCCAGACAATTGATAACTGAGCGCAACATAATAGCCATCAATGTCATTAAAGGATATGTTAATATAACCGAAACTAAAGAACTATAAGTGGTCGTATAAGCTTAGTAGCTGAGGTTATACTAGATATTGGGAGAAGACTGGGCAGCTATTTTGCGTCCTAGCAATAAATTTCATATCATAATTTACACTTCTAACCTAATTTATTACACTAGTTTTATTCAAGAAAATAACTGAATTTTCCAATCAGGTCGAAAATATCGAACACCTATATTTTTAAACTTACGTCCCAATTTTAGCTCGCTTTTAAGAGTTGGCTCGCCTTTATTTTCCTGCAAGTTGTCATAACGTGTTTTAGGTTAGATTGTGAAGAATCCTTGACATCAATAAGGCGAATGATGTCTAACCATGTTCATTAGCTACTTGACATCCCCTTGTCATGTGATCTTCCGACTAAATCTGAATCTAGTGAAGTTTATTGATGAGCAATTTCTACAATTTTATTTTGCAGTAGAACATGAAACTTGGACAACACCGCGGCATGTGCGGCGGTGCGGCATGTGCGGCTGACATTTCCTATCAGACACATATATATTATACCAACTCGTGCTGACCATCTTCAATCGCTTTTCTCTTCAAAACTCGAATGAATTAATAACCATATTTGAGATACCCGATGAGTTCCGGCTCTCTCGGACTGTCGTCGACCGTATCCGATAGTCCGTTTACTCCGCATTTCTATCTCTGGTCAGTTCCTCCTCCCTCACTAGTCTGCAACATTGTTGCTGCTTCCATTTCCCGCTTATGCCCACGGTTCGCCTATCTTCAGTAGCCTTTTCTATTTGGGCAGTTCCATTTGTCTTCGAAAATATTTTTATAGATAATTTCAACATTTTTACCAGTCTAAATAATTCCAGCCCTCTTCAACCATCGTTTTTATTCTTATTATTTTCTTTACTAAGCCGCCGGTGTCGCTGATCGTCTTCTTGCCTTGTCATTTTTAATTAATTTCCGTGAATGTTAATTCTAACTTCACATTTTGCACTAGCCGCCTTTAGTTTCCAGCGTTTCAACCTTATCCACATGTTCATAATTCCTATTTTAAATCATTCCATTTACTTACAAGACCTTGTACCTTTCTACCTAGCTCCAACTGCCTTCAACATTCATTCTTGTTAACGTAAGTAATTTGCGTAGCATTTCAACTGTTTCCCCAACTTTTTCACTCAATCTTTTTTCTTTTTACACTACTATCGGACTGCGACATTATGGAAAATTTATGATTTTTAGGTTTGTCTCTAGGATTCCTTTCCTTCATTCTTTCATTAACGTTTACAATTTTTCAACATAATAATTATTACATATCAATTTTCCAACTAATACTTTGATAATTCCCCATTTTTTTACACTCTAATTTTTACCAGTCCTATACCATACACATTGAGCATTATTAATCGATTGATAATTTAAGTCACTTCGCTTATCAGTATTGTTTGTCTATTATCACTCTTCCTAGGAAGATTTCATATCCATCCGATCAATTCCGACTACTTCAAAGTTATGAATTCTCTGCCTAGCTGAAGATTTAAGTCCAGCGTATTAATGGTTTCTAATCCCTTATTTTTAATACTCTGTTTGCATCACTATTACTGCAATATTGTATATTGTACCACTTTTTAATGGACTTCCGTCATTACTGCTCGTTTCCGATCACCACTTACTACTTATGTTGAAAAGCTTATAATTTTGTCCACGCTACTTTCGAAAATTCTATGTGCCCAAATACCTTTGGAGTTAGTTGTTTGTATATCTGCTTTCCTCTTTTTTTTCCTGTAGATACCACCTGCTCTTCGTTTCCATCTCTTGAAAACGAATCAATGTTTTAATGAAATTTTCAGCGTTATAGCTAAGGGTTCATGCTTTCGACTGATATATTTCGCTTGGAAATTAGTGTTCTAGAAGCCGCACACTAACGAAGAAGGTAATTGCATTAGTTGATAATTTCATGGATAAGACTAATTTTAAATGCCATTTTCTCAGCCGTAGGTGACTTTTCTCAATTAAAAGAAAACTTGCACCGTAAATTTTAGCTGTCCTATCCAACGCAATAAAGAAATTAACTTATAATTAGTATAAATAGTAAAATACGCATTCAAAAGCTAAGATTCTAGTCTTTCAACACATAGGTTCGATTATTTGTAGAACGCTCCATTGGGTCTATTTTGTACTATGACCGATAGAAAGTTTTTCAACAGACAGATACCATTAGGTCGGCAATGCATATATCTTTAATCATGCAAAATTTCAAAAAGATATAATGAATCGAAATGAGGCAGGTGTGGTATCTACAGGTTAAGCAACCTAGTAATTGTCTAAATCATACACTGGAAACGACTAGTATAAACACATTATTATTATTTGTACACTTGTGGATCCAGAAAAGGCCCTATTTCCCAGGAGACAATAAATATTCGGTGAAAATGTTTAACATGGTTTTCCGTTCGAATGGGGGATTAAGATGCCCCACATTATGCGCACGTCCTGTATTTTAGGCCTTTTGGCGGTGTCCCACATTTGATAAAATGTCCCGCATTGGGACCAAAAGTCCCTCTCGTGGCCTTTTCCAACCGTGCTCGTTAGTATTACCTTAACCACGACCTTCCGTGTCAAAACTATTTTTCCCAATTCATCACGTACATCCACGCATCTTATGGAAGACTTTTTTGAATAAATCAATAATAAATTAACAATATTTTCTATTGTGATGTACATATCACTCCTTGGAACAGTTTCTTTACTCTCATTGACCAAGTATGCGGATAGTTTCTGATGCATTTGTTTGATAAATGATTTAAAGCGTTCGTCATTTTCGGCGGTTCCGTCATCAATAAAATTATCCACGCCAAATAATAGTCTTACTAAATCACTAAGGGTAGAACCACTGATACCATCATTGTACTGCTCAAAGAGTGATGAAGTTCGCTCGATTTGGTCATTTGTCAACGATTTTGAATTTACGATTAAATTCGACAGATATTTAAGATCACTCTCAAAAGTTGTACGTTCATTTGCTGTATTGTCAGTTATAAGTCGTTGAGAAATATATAGCGTTGTCTTTTCCACCAAACATTGAAGCAAATTGGACTGAAATGTCGTGATGTCTGGAGCATTAATACTAGCACGAGAAAACAGTTCTTCGTTGAAGACCTCGGATATCAAGCTGATTGACCTCTTTTCATCGTTTTCAGTTATCTTGACTTCTGGAGAAAAAGATGTTTGGCTACATATACTGTTGGCAAGGTGAAAGTCGTCACATACTAGAAATGTCAACTATAATTAGGGTGAACAGATGTTCCTCATTTTAGCGCCTTTTTAGGTGTCTCGAATTTGAACGAATAATAGAGAAGTGGCTATCCAAACTACATCGCGAAATTCTGGCTCCAAGCGGCCGGAAGCACTTAATGAAAAAAGTGCGTTTCCCTCCAATTCTATTATTTTCATATAACTGAAATTTACTCCGTAATAGAGAATGATTAACGAGAAAACACCAGAGAGTTAATACAGAATTAAGACTATTATTAAAACCGAGTTTGACGAATTTGGTAACAGGAAAATTCAATTTGTCAGAGAAAAACGGTAAAATGGCGGAATATGGGATAGAAGGCGAGTACATGTTGTTAACAGGTCCAACATGTCTTACACATTATACATATGTGGAAGATCCACACCTACCTGGATAGGTTATTATACCCAAATCAAATGATAAAGGATGCATAATAAAATTCTAAACTTCTTCTGTGTCTTCAAAAGCTAAGTCCATACAACGTTGGAAATGGCCAGATGTATTTTTTGGTTCCCATGGGCATCTGTTTTTCTGATAATCTCCCCAAAGTTTGGTACGGGGTCCTATACATTTGGGATGCTATAGGGCCCTAATTTTCTACATATACTTCAAATCTGGGAGATTAGCAACACCTGGCCGTTCATAGTATAATAAAAAAATCGTATTTTCTACTATCTTCAGCTCCTTTATTATTTTCTCCAGTCATGGTTTATCGTGTTTGCCGTTTCCATTTTTTCTTCACTGGGCTCCATTTCCCTTCTTTCATCTTTTCCAAGTTTCCCACTTGTTTGTACCACGGGGAGCATTTTATTTCCTGGTGTTTCAATGTTTTCCTCTCCAGCGTTGGACGCATCTTTTCCCAAATTGTTGGCCCTATCGGGACACTTTTC